>JABJVR010042484.1:0-22600 GCA_025773905.1 Chitala chitala
CGCCCCGCCCTGGGTGTCCCCTGCCCTGCACCCTATGTGCTCTGGGATGGGCTCCAGGCTTCCCCGCAACCCTCACCGGAATAAGCGGTAAAGATAATGGATGGATGGATGGATGTACAGTTGTGTATATCCAGTATAGAGTTCTGCCTGCACCAGTACCAAGCTCTACTGCGTTCTTGATGACACTACACAGTGTCCCCCTTCGTGAGGTTTAGTCTCACCGTTTCTCCCTGTGGCCCCTGCTGTTCATCTGGTCTGTGTACCATAAGCTGACTACCACTGTCACGCTTCGTGCACTACACACTCTTATAATACAATTGAGCATTTATCCATCCACTCTTGTGAATCAATACTGTACATGAGCATGCGATATATTTTGCATTATATAGTTGTTAAACTAGGGCTTATATGCAAGTTTTTTTCACCCATTTGTATAGGTAGTGTTTTCCTCATGGGTATAACAGCAGAGCCCATTTTGGAACAGGAACCACAATTAAAGTACACATCCTTAACAGTGGCAGTGTTTCACACAAGTTTGAAGCTACCCATTAAGGCTGGTTCTCTATCCCTGTGGGAGTTTTCTTACTTTGTGACTATCTCTAAACTCAAAACCTGGATGTTATATGTACTCCTTGTCCTTTGTTGCTCTGTGATGTAAGCAGTTTAAGGATACGGTGTCATCTTTCTCAAGGTGTCGAGTGGAGGCTGCCCATGTCTAACTGTTTTATGTTACGCGGTGCTTCTTCCTGATGCTACCTACAGCCAGAGTGGTGCCACAGCCCTGCTCACAGCAGGCAGGATGGCCTTGGCTGTGCCTGAGCCTCTCCTTCCAGAGGTCCCTCTCATGTTCGTGTTCCTCCTCTTCGTGTTGGCCATCATCTTCCTCATGCTGTGTACCAGCTGCAAGAGGTCAGTGACACAATGTCCCCATTTACTCGTGGTCTGCTACTGTTAAACTAGGGCTTATCTGCAAGTTTTTTTCACCCATTTGTATAGGTAGTGTTTTCCCCATGGGTATAACAGCAGAGCCCATTCTGGAACAGGAACCACAATTTAAGTACGCATCCTTAACAGCGGCAGTGTGCTTTCAGTCCCACTGGGCTGCAGTACAGCACTGGGGCCCATGTAATGATGGGGGAATGGTAAAGACACAGCTTTCTTGGCTACACACAGGCGTGCTCATGCAGACAGCCATAAATTTTAACTGGCATGCATCGCTTTATAAAGCACCGTGTCTCTCCAGCATGCATTTTGGCAAAAAATAAAAACCTGCCACAATTTATCTGTGATGGCGAATGCTGTCAATACTGTACACAGGTAGAACAGGAGCTTTATCCACTGTGCCCCCAGGGCTCATTTAATGCAAGGCTGTCTGTGCTCCTCACACATTCCAGGGCGGGTCATACGTGTTTATCGGCATCCATGACTTCTGGGAATGTGGCGTGGCGTGTACGGTATGAAAGGCTGGGCACTGGTCAGGGATAAACTCTCAATCCAGTTCCCTGACACAACTTTATTATTATTATTATTATTTATTATACATATATTTTTTGTTATTATTATTATAATTATTAACAACCCATAGATAACTTTTCAGATTTTTCTTAAACACAAACCTCAACTTTTTCAACATCTGGCCGAGTACAACTTTTTTCCATTCTTCACAAAAAAATTCACCTGTTCATATGAAATTATAACAAAAATATTTTTCCAGTTTTGTCTTTGTTGCAGCAGTATGGTAAACCATTCTTTTCCTTGATTAGAAAATTGAAAGGGATGCAGGTTTATTTATCCTTGTTCAAAGAAAAGCTGGAGCCAGCAGACGTTTAATCACTTCACCTTCTTTATGCTGTTAAAAGCTTAAAGAAAAGTTTTACATTTTTAGTAGTAATTTATTGTTATAAAGACAGCTTTGCACATTTATAGTAATTATGTTCTTTCTCATTCACTGCTGAAAACATGTTTCATCCTTCCCTCTTGTGTTTTGCAGAGAGTCATTCGACCTCCCAGGCATCACAAATGAGAACATGTTGGGATCCCAGATCCACGTGGTAAGGCAGGGGGACTTCATGGGAAGAGCAGCTTTCCTTCAAAGCCTTTTGAATGTTAAATAATGATTGAACCTCTTGTCGCTGCTTATGGAAAATAAGAAGTTAAACTGTGATACAAATTGATAGGTCAGTATGCTAATATGTCACTTAGAACATAACACTGATGCAGTTCCAACATGTTCGTAATGTCATGGAGACACAGTAAAACATAATTGTTGAAGTTCATTAGTTCAGCATGTTTTCAGACAATTCATTTGTTTCCACTGATTCTCACAAGAGGTGGGATCTTATTTTCCAGTGGTTGATATTAAATGTATATCATTGATCATTAGGCCTTCAATTTTCATTTGAAATTATTACAAAATAAATGGAGAACAATTTGGCTAAGAAATTGGAGTGCAAGAACAACTCATCTTAGCAGCCATGCTATGTAATCAGCCATTTCTGGCTCTTCCACATTTTTTTCAAACTGAAGGAAGAAAAAGGTTTTTCCAGAAACAGGTGGCTGTTCACACCTTAAGAAACCTACTGGAATTTCACCAAACAGGTTGCAATCTCTGTGATTAACAACTGACAGACTTTTCGGAATATTGGAGAGTCAATATTGGAGGGCATGACAATATGTTGGAGAAGGATCCAATCAATGAAGCTAAGAGGCCAGTCAGGACATGATCCTGTTTTGTTCTACATATGAATGACCAAATCTTTTAACATCTTGCAGTGGATGAGAGCTATGGATATTTTGTTTTGCAAAATCGAGATTCAAATTCATTAACTCCTGACTTTTGCAACAAAAGAAAGGGTCGGGGGGGGGGTTCAAACTTTGTCTGATCTCCCCTCCTTCAGTTCCAGCATGCTCTCCCTTTTGCTGCCTTTACACAACATGATGCATCACATCTTATTTTAACAACACAATAAGCGTGTAGGAACAGAAGGCACCAACAGAACACTTTTCAACTTCACATCAGACCATCTCAGATGAGCTCGGGGGGGGGGTTTCAAACTTTGTCACCTGTAAATTGTAAATTTCATAGTAGAATCTCTTGTCACACCCAGCAGAAAGTGTGGGTGTGTCTCAAAGCAGCATTACAACAACATTATTCATAGCATTCTTGGACTGTTTCACTGAGCATGTGTTTTTTATTTTGCACACTTTATTTTGTACTGTTCGCATTTTCTTCAGTTTTTTAATCCAAGAAAATCTGATGCAATGAAACAAGAGTTCCCTAAGGAGGTATTCAAAAGTCTAATTACTGATTACGGCAGCTTTTTAATGTGCGGAGGCCAATATTTGAGCTTCAAGTGTTCTGCTCTCATAGGGGCAACTGAGCATGCGATTTTGAAGTATTTCATGAAATATGTTATAAAGACATAAAGCATATTTTCTGCTCACTGAAAGCAATGTCCCTGTGGTGGGTTGACACCCCACCAAGGGTGTCCCCTGCCCTGTGTCCTGTGCTTCCTGGGGTGGGCACCAGGCTTTCCGCAGTCCTGAATTGGATAAGGCGGTATGGTGAATGGATGGATGGATGGATGGAAGGAAGTGATGTCTGTGTTGTATTGAGTCTTTAACTGCAACACATAAGGTGACATGAACAGGTGAGGAAAAAAGCACTCTGCTGTCTGAAGTTAATTAGTTTGTACATCTGCAGCACATTGTGCCAAGGCCGTTTGCACACTCAGTGCATTTTTTTGTCATTGCATACGTATACACATTACATGTCACAACAAAAATTGTTCTCTCCATTTAATCCATTTCCCGAGGGGGAAGCAATGGGCAGCCACATTTAGGCTTCATGCGGGGAGACTTCTGCATCAAAGCCTGATACACCATCCTTTGAGCCAATAGGCCGCTATAAAAAGGATATGGCAGTGAGAACAGGAGACTGTAAACATGAAGAAAATAAGTGGCTCAAAAAATGTAATCATAACATATATTCATAATTATGGATGACAGTTAAAAGAAGATAATTCAGTTACCAAAATGTCAAGTTTGTACTTTGCAGTAGAGCGCCATCTGCTGGAAGACCAGCTAGCAATTGGAGAAAGAACTGACAGAAGAATACAAGCAGATAATGGCACATTTCTTGGATAAATAAAATATCAGAGAGGTGCCCTCCTTCAGTTCCAGCCTCCTCTCCCCTCCTTCAGTTCCAGCCTCCTCTCCCTTCCTTCAGTTCCTGCCTCCTCTCCCCTCCTTCATTTCCAGCCTCCTCTCCCCTCCTTCAGTTCCAGCCTGATCTCCCCTCCTTCAGTTCCAGCCTCCTCTCCCCTCCCTCTCCCCTCCTTCAGTTCCAGCCTCCTCTCCCCTCCTTCAGTTCCAGCATGCTCTCCCTTTTGCTGCCTTTACACAACAGATTATGATGCATCACATCTTATTTTAACAACACAATAAGCGTGTAGGAACAGAAGGCACCAACAGAACACTTTTCAACTTCACATCAGACCATCTCAGATGAGCTCAGGCCCAGACAAGTTGTTGGCATCAGTTTCAACTTTAAACATGTTATCTCTATGCTGTGTTCTATTGAATATGTGTGAATAAGGATCTGTAAATCATTGCATTTTGGTTTTATCTACATTTTACAAAACGTCCCAACTTTTTTGGAAGTGGGGTTGTAGATGTGATGATCAAGGCCCTGCAGCAATTTGTGGCATAGAATGCACTGCACCGTTTCAAGAAAATACATCACCTTCTAGTTAGTGGTGAGCTTACAGCAGCACCTTAGAACTATTCAGGTGATTAAAGATCATGGCCAATGCATGTGCTGCAGGTGTTCGTAAAAACTTGCTGCTCTGCGAAATATTAAGCAAAAGGAACTGAGCAAACAAAATTGTGGTCAGTACATGTAAACATCGACAAAAAACGTGCAGCACAAAGACGACGAAGCACTGAACAAATTAACAAACATCTGTTTGAAAGAATCCAAAGTTTTCAATACACTTCTAGAAGTGCAATTTCTCACTGCCATTTCAGTTTTTTTGCTCTGACTACTTTTTTGTTGAAGAATGAAGAGACATAACCTTTGTAACCACAAAACATGGCTGATGGGCACTATAATGCAGTAATATCCTTTTTAAAATGGGCTCTATTGTACATTCTAGGCAAAAGGTATTAAATGTAACATATAGTGGCTACATAAATTATGCTATGTTAATTTAAATTTTAGTTAAAAAATTACTGTGTCAGAATACTTTTGTCCACACATCCCTCTGACAGTTATTTGGCTGTTTGTGTGCTTTTGTAGATCAAACTGGAAGAGATCCAGGATGGCTATGATTGTCCCACTGGCAGCTACCTCAACATGGATGAAATAGGTAAGTATATATAGTGCAAGGGAGAAGTAAGTGGTTTCATTTTACAAGAAGGAAGTGGAGAAATTCTGGCCACATTGCACACAGAATTATCAACACAAACAGCAACAACAGTTTTGCCAAATCTTTTGTGAGATTCAGATTTTTCAGATTCAAATTTATTGTTGTTTATAAAATGATGCTGTAAAATTATTTTAGCATGTATGCTCCTTGGGGTTCAAGAACAGATACAAACACACAATCCAATATAACTAGGTACTTGATGTAGGCAGTGCAAAGAGAACCGTGTAAGTAGATTGGCAATTTAAATACATGATGTACAACACAAACACTTTAAAACACTTTAAGTGAACAAGATGGTGACATCAGTCCATTACATTGGTGTCAGAAGTGGAATAAAATACCTCTGGCTGAGATCAGGCAAGGTTAAAGTGGGAATAACAAGTGTTAGTTGGTCATGTATGAGGACAGTAAATTCACCCTGGAGTTGAAAGAGTTAAATCAGTTCCCTGAATGGGCGACTCAGGTGTTCACCACAACATGATAAACCTCTTGTCTGGTCTTGTCGCTTGCTGCTGGTGAAGGCCCAGGTTTGACATCCAGTGACTCCAACTGTGTGTTACATTGGTTCTGAGAAAGTCCCATCAATTTTAAATCATTAATTACAGTTATTTCTTTGGTCAGAAGCTACTCCATATAGAATTTAGATAACTGAAGAAGCAGCCACTGTGAAAACTTTGCACTTTTCTTTGTTTCCTTTCACCCAGTCGTTGGTCCTGCACCAGGAAACGATGTTGAGCCGACTTCCATCGATCCCAATAACATAAGTACGTTGTCATGGAAAAACCACTTAGTGGCTCCCAGTCACCAAGGCAAGGCTTTTCTTCTTATGCATGGGACAAGGTTGCTAGGTGTTCAGGTTTCCCTGTCAATCATCAGTTAATTTAATTAATTATAGCATTATTTATTTGCAGCTCACTGATAGAATCTGACTGTATAATAATTGGCAGTTAATTGTAGCATTTGATAAGTACATCCGGGCGAAAGATTAAAGGAGTAGAAAACAGCTGCAAAATGAGACAACTGTATTTGAGAAATCCTGCCATCTCCTGGATCCATAGTGTACTTTCCTGTGAGAGAGCCTCATGCTAATAGGGACTAACAGTGCTGTCATTTTACTTGCTGTTTTTGTAGTTGATACAGGTAACACCATTCAGGATGGGATGCACTATAACAGGCCTTCCACAGATCCTGTCACATACAACCTCAGGGAGCAAAGGATTCCAGTCAAGCGAGAATTTGAAGAGGCCCCAGCATTGTTGCTGACCCCACAGCAGGAGGAGGAGTCCACTTTTCAAACTGGCTGTGCTCTAGTAACTCCCAGCCAATCAGACAATCCCAGTGGCATACCTCCATTAAGCCATGTCAGCATAACCCCCCAGAACCCCTCACTGCAGCACTTACACAGTCCAGACCAAGTCAGTTTTAATGGCCTCACAGAAGACAGAAAACCCCCCTCTTTGCTCTGCCCCTCCAGCCGGGAAGAGCTGTATGACCCAGCATATTGCACAGTGAATGAGCTAAAACTGCCTGATAGTCACCTGATCCTGCCCAATAATGTGTCAGACTCACAACCCGTGGGCAGGACACATTTCTTAAACCTGGAGGAAGAGCAGAACAATTTAGACAGTAATCAGTTGAATGCTGTGTATGCTCAGGTAAGCAAGAAAAACAAAACTCTTCAGCCACTAACTCCACAATCCCAATCGCTGGAAGACGCTGAAGAAGAGGATGGTATTGCTGTAGAAGATCCTGCACCTCCAGTGCCAGAGAGGACCTTCAATCTAGAAGACAACTAGAAGACAACTACTCTAGAAGATAGTAAAGACTGCAAGAAGTGAAATCCAACAATACCAATAAAACCATGGCACATTTAAGCCCTATATGACTCTTCAAAGCAGAATACTGTATTTAAAGCACAAAATGTGCCTGTTTTGATAACATTGTCTTGATATTATTTCAAAACGGAGTACCATAGTCTCAGCCAAACGTTTGCAGATCTAAATATGAATGGAGACATGACAAAGCCAATATTTTAGCATCCATGGGGTAGGCATCCTGTGCTACAGTAAAATCCCTATGAACATGCGAGGATTTTTTTTGATTCCGCATATGTAGTTTTACTTTACTGTCAATGTAATTCATTGTTTTTTTTTTTGGCCTGCTCACAGCTTATTACTATGGCATATGACCTTGTGTTATCTTCCTCCCTTAGGAAGATAAGTACAATACACTCTCAAACAAAGTACAGATATGTTCCTAAAAGGGTATGGAGGCTTGTCACTTGGGCTGTACTCTACTGAAGTACAATTCAGTAATTTTCAGTGGGAGTTCTGGGTGACTTTGTACCTTTTCAAATAGATAAAGGTGGATGCTTGGTCTCATAAAGCTTAATATTGTGTTGGAGAGGGTGCGTTACAGAATCATGTGCCTTTGACTGCAGGACTGTGCTTGTATTGTTTTTGAGTGTGTAATTGATTCTATTGAAATAGGAATTTTTCTTAACCACTGTTTTTTTTAGCGATACCAATTTCAGTTTTCTTTACCAAAGAAACCACAGGCGATATAGAATTTACTGTAAATAGTTTAATACTGGGTGACAGCTTATTCAGTCAATACAAGTATATGCAGCTGCAGTCAACACCTGATCATAGATGTCAAAGAAAAAAGCTTTAGTCTTGCATATTTTTATGTAAAATGTGTTTGGTCTAATAAAAGGTATAAATGTTCCACTCAGCAGCGTGGGTTTCACCTCAACTTTTTTTTGCGGGGGGGGGGGCACACTACTTGTGGCATTCAATCCATTATGTGATTAAAGTAACCAGCATGCATGGTGACTGGGGGGATAATTCATTTCTTTAAACACTGGGGGGTACGTTCCCCCCCCCGTCCCCCAAACTATGACTCCGGTTCTACTAATAAATTCCACACATCCTTTGTATACCAAATTTCTTTTTTCTCCCAAACCAAATTCCAGTACAGAAATATTTCAAAACAGGAATCCTTTGTCATTGTCATACACAATGAATGTTCTTATTTTTTACATAAAATGGATATGTTTCAAAAATACTCTGTTACATTGTACTGATATGTCACAGATTTTAAGAAATGGCAACCTACATTACACAAACTATTTGAAATTAAAACAGTTCAAAAAATCTCAGGCAGGACCCTTAGCAAGTCCAGGTTTACCCTGGTCAAATGGCTAGAATCACATTCCCTCTGTCCGAACCTGTTACAGGCACTTTAATCTGACACAGCCATCTCTCCACTATCAGTGAGCTTGTAACAACATCATCCGACAATCAGGAATGTAAGTAAAAGCTTGACCCATGTATCGAATTTCTTTAAATGCATTAATTTGTGGCATTTTAGCCTTCAAACTGGGGAGAGCTCTTGGTTAAACTGTATTCTCCAGAGCATTTCACCTTCACACTCTCAATAGCTGGATTTACTACCACTGCTCCCTCCCCCAGAATTGTGAATTTGATCCAAAGAACATCTTTTCCAGATGGAATGACTAACGTTTACAAAAGAATACAGGAAAAAGTCATTAAAGCTCATTAAAGAAAGCTGTGAGTACATGGGAAGTGACTTTAACATTTTTATACATTAATAAGAAATAAGTCTGCTAAACAACAAGTCTGTTGTACCACAAATTAGTTGGCCCAACATTTTGTTCATTAGGATGATCAATACCAAAGGTTGTAACGTTTACACTAAGCTATGTGCAACACCGTTTGTCTTAATTATATAATTCTCTCTCTCTCTCTCTCTCTCTCTCTCTCTCTCTCTCTCTCTCTCTCTCTCTCTCTCTCTCTCTCTCTCTCTCTCTGTGTGTGTGTGTGTGTGTAAATCATGTAAGTGTTCAATGGAAGCTAAAAGGCAGATTTCGCGTGGAGCTGAGAGCGAAATTCAGGACGCATTCCAACGCACGGATGGGCAGAACGTGACTGAGCGCACGTAGCTACACATACGTCACGGAAAACAGTACGACGGAGGGGCTGCTGCGTGCCCCTGTGTTGGTATATACAATCCTAACTGTGTTTACTTCAAATTCTCCACAGCTCTACAGATTATGTAACCATAACACCAGAAGTTACATTAAATGCGTTATATAAAAATATGTGCTACCTTTGCCTAATATGTCACATTACAACATCCGCACATTGTGCTCATTGCTATATTCTACTGTACCGCGCTGTAAAACCTGGCTGCGCACTAACGTAGTTGTAAGAACGCCAGCGCTTTTTTCCGAAACATGTGCATATAAACATTGAGAGCGTGGGGCGTGTGCCCTGTAGTTCACGATCAGACCAATCAGCGCTCACCTCCTTCCTACACGGTTGTTTACTACACGGAGGCAAGTCTGGTTTCAAAGAGAGAAAATGAAAACCCGGTGTTCACAGAAACCGCTTTACAGTTTACGGTTTCAACTGAACGGCGATCGAAAATTATGCGATGACGTCATAATCGCTGACCGTAGTTTAAACAAAACAATGAAATACATTTTATTCTACCCATCACGTAGGCTATTTGCAGCAACATTTGCAATGATAACCCCGATCCACTTCGTAAATTGATCCATTTTACATTTTGCAAAACACCGTATATTTGCGTTAAAAAGAGCTTTTTCAAGTTTCAGCCGGTTGGAATCTAGCCTGCAAGGGGGTGTGTAGAAGACTAACAGAGGTATGAAAATTTTCAATTTCGGTTGTTTGTTTTTTATATATATACACACATGCATCTATGTTTCATTACACGTATAATTGTTTATGTTCCCTATCTAGTGTCAGTTTTGGCATGACTAGGCGCATGTGTAATGTTCATTAATAAATTGTTAATATAATTATTGTAAAAGTTCCTAACCACAACTGACGCAAGAATATCCATAAACTCTATGTAAATCGGGACCAAGTATGGCCAATTTCGTGCATGTATTGCATTTAAATGTTTTTGTTTAACATTTACTGCTTGATTTTAGTTGGGATTTAAATTATTTTGGGTGTACACTATTTATCCTGAGGTGATGAAAAGGATCACAAACCTAAAGTTGTTGACTTTTGGAAAAAAAATTTTTTAATTAGTTTTCAATAATCTCAGATTATTAATACTTGAAAGATAGACACCCTCCTTGCTTCTCAACTCTCGCCGACAGCTTTCAAAATTTCAAAAAAAGAGCAAGGGAAAATACTTGCATTTCATATAATTTAAACAATCGACTGTTGGAGCTGCAGCGCCTAGTTTCCTTCACACTCCTGTGTGTATCTAAAATGCCGGCTAGAGAACGCAGTCCCACTTCAGGTTTACAGTGGCTCGTCTAAAGAGGAAGTATACGCTGTATAAACAGAGATGAGTTTATAAGCAAATTCAGCTTTTTAATTGTTTATACTCAGTTGACTATGTTACTCGGCAGTACTCAATATTATTGTTTATGGTATTTTTATAGTTTACACATTGTGTGTTTTTATGTATTCACATTCTCTGGAAATATGTGTTAAACATACTACTAGTATAAATTAACTATTTTGCTCAGTGGGTAGCACTGTTTCCTCGCACCTTCAAGGCTGGGGGCTCAAACTCGTCTCCCATCTGTGTACATAGAGTTTGCAACTTCTCCTGTGCTTCGTGAGTTTCCTCTGGGTAGTCCAGTTTCCCTTCACAGTACTATGACATGCGTTGTAGGCTCACTGGCGTTTCCAAATTGCCCATACTGTGTGATTGGATGTGTAAGCGTCTGTGCGATTGTGCCCTGCGACGGGTTGGCACCCCATCCAAGGTGTCCCCTGCCTTGTGCCCTAAACTCCCTGGGATAGGCTCCAGGCCCCTCGCGACCATTCACAGCATATGCGGGATGGAAAATAAATAGATTTTTTAAACCTCTAACGGCCCTGGTGGTTTCCGTAATTCGAACAATATTACAAGTTGTACATTGGTGACGTTTCATATTTTAAACAATAAATAGAAACAGAATAAACTATACCGCTAGATCCGGTGTCTCTTCCATGTGTTGGTGTCACATGTTCCTCCGCGGCGATTTATCGCTGTTCAACAGTATGTCGAAATTTATGCCATGCTGGTTAAGGTAGAACTAACTCGGAGAAGGTAACGGGGGCAAACAAAAACTTTTAAAATTCTACTGCGCCACGTGACCCCTTTAAAAATAGTCTATCGATTCAATGTATCAATACATAAATACTTCTAAGGGCGCTGCATAATCAAACGCAAAGTCCCCTCCCCCACACATGATAGACTTATTATGCGGTTAGTTAAATCTCTAATCGCTACAGGTATAAAACGTACAGTTTAATAAATCGTTTAAATTGATTTGTTTAATAACTAATAATTGGACAAAGGGTTTTTAAGGTGATGGTATTTTGCATTACTCTTATTGGCTGTTTGCTTTTATATTGTATTCAAACAGTGTCCTCAACAAGGAAGCAGGTCTTTAATAGGCAGATTAAGCGAGCCATATTTTCAAATCAACATTCCATACTTAAATCTTTAGGAACACTTGGGTATGTGTAGAAATGAAGTCAATCGCAGTCAAACAAAGACTGAATATTTTTGCACATAACCTTGCATTAGTGATAAATTGATTTAATTCACTTTTAATGATTTTGTTTTTCTTTCACGATTATATAGCATGTATTCTTACCAGACAGCCATACAGAACACACGTTTAGCAAAAAAATAGTTTTTGCAGTTGAACCTGGAAAGCACACGTAAAGTGTCTTATTTTCTTCATTTCCTCTGTGAAAGTAATATATTTTAGCACTGAAACCGCTGTTGCAATCAGTCTGCAACTGAGTTGGTGACTCATCTCTTACTGGCAGGAGAGAGCAACCAGAATGAACGGGAATTTTTATGGGATGCATGCAGTACGGAAAGTAGAGATTAAATATCCTTCTTTTTGTTTAACTTTTTACTTTTAAATTTCTGGGCTTTCCCACCAAACAGGGAATGTTCCCAGAACATTCATTAACATTCCCAGAATGTTCTGGGAACATTAGTGAATGCTTTTGGAATGTTCCGTCTTTGCTGGGTTTCCTTCGATAACCAGCAATGCACGGACTTGGAGCATTAAGGCTTTGTTTTGACAGAGGCATGAGAGAGTCCTATCCCAAGGATAATCAGTTGTGTTAAATTGTATGCAAGAGAAGCACACCTGTAGTGAAGTTAGCATCATCCATGTCCCAAAATCTGTGCTTCACACAATAATTTGGCCTCATTTTCACAGACTAATGGATCAGCTGGATGAGAAATGAGAACACCTGGTGAGTGGAAACAGCAGTAACATGTCAGACTCTATTTTCATGGTCACGTTAAAATGACTCAAATATAGTATATCAACTAAAGGCAGTGGCCGTATTTCCAGGTCACAATGTACATTAATTCTCTTGGCCATAATGTGCCAATTTAGTGTCCCACAGTTGGTCTTTGTTTCTAGATGTGTTTGTGTCTCAAACTTTGTGTGTTTCTGCCCTGCTTACAGTTTCCATAATAATAAAACTTGCTCATTCGGTGTTTTGAGTGTAAACTTGCCACATTGAGAAGGACCTGCTCATGTTAATTTGTAGCTGGTATTTTATGCAGCGAAGATGTCTTGTAACACTGCAGCTCCGGAAAAGAAACAGAAAGGAAGCGTTGTTGTCGAGCTGCACCCGTGCCAGAGGCAGCTTTAGCTCAGATAAACCATCTGTTACTTCATGATTTCATTATTGGTTTTCTGTGGTGGATTCATTTTGTGGCGTTATCCTCTTAATTAACATGTTGTGCAAGCAGACAGGTGATCGTGGAGGGGGGGTGGTTGGGGGTTGATGGTGTCTGATGCAAAAATCATCGCTAAAGTTTCATTGATGGCAGTAAAGCTTCTTCAGAAAATTTGTTCACTGAAGCACAGTACTATAATCAGACACAGAAGGGTTCAGTTGATTGATCAAACTGCTTTGCATTAAAAAAGGATGACGCAGTCTGGGTTAGAAATTATTTGAAAAGTTTGTCATGACCACTTTAGTTTTAATGATTGCATGAATTAAAATTATGAAGTAGATGCATTATGGTTTAAAAAGGTTTTTAAAAAATGTTTCAAAAATAGCCATAACATTTCACACTAGTCAGTTTGCAAAGACGTGATGTATCAGGTCTTCATCCATGACTCATATTTGGCCTTTGGTTGCAGGTTGAGGAGGGGCCTCCTGTATAAAACCACATGTGCATGGATTTCATTGCAAACTAAGCTAATGCCAAATTAAACATGTTTTTAATGTAAAAATGTTTGCGAATTTTTCTGCACTTCTGATGTGCATGACCAATTTCTGTCCTGCTGATTAGGGAAAATGAACACAGTTTTGTCTCTTTTTACATTCTGGTAAGGAGCAGTCTGCTTTACATCATGTCTGACATGAGCTGTTGTGTACATGGAGCTGCCCACTAACAGACCGGTTATCTTTCTGATCAGGAGCCCACACAGATTTCTAGCCTATAGGCCTACGTTTTGCATCGACATAACTTAAGTCTGTCCTAGTATATTGTAAATGAAATCCCATATGCACTCAAACTAGTCTTGGAGTACATACTGTGTCCTTACAGGGGACAAATTTATACCTATTTTTTGTCTGTATCATGTTTATGCTTAAAGACAGGAATATGAAATTGCATACACTACTATGACAGAACTGAACCAAAAGTAGCCTATGTGATAAAATGAATATGGGAATGTTTTGTTTATCCCGTTATTTGCTTTCACTTTAATTTGGTATTAGGGCACTGATAGTACGCCAGTGACAGTTTTGGGGTTTCCATAATGACAAAGTTATAGGAAAACCTTGACGATGGGAAGCTGTAGAGAAGGCTTCTCTCTGCCGACTTTCAGCACTGGTCCTTCTGCTTTCCTTCTGAAGGTGTCCCAGTACAGTCTGGGAGGAATGGAGGTGCTGAAGAACCGGCTAGGGAAGCGCTCACCCCTGGGTGCATTGGTGTGTGCTCCGTGCCCTGTGGCTGGCGGTGCAGCCGTACCAGAAAAGCACAGCGAGGAAGTTCCTGCAGCTGCGCCTGGGTCTGTGAGGCCAAGCCAGGCTGGGTTGGCCCTGGGTCCGAAGGTCAGTACGGTGCCTAGTTCAGGAAGTGGGCTGTAAAGCTTGGGTGTTGACCTGCCTTCCTTTTACTTTTATGAATGTAAGATACATGTATCTTACTCCAGGCTGTATTGGTGCTACACCCCTGCTGTGTGACCTTACGGTATGCTATGGTTATGAGCACTGCTGTCAAAGTACAGGGCTTCTGGTCTCCTAGGTAACATGACTTTCATATGTAACCCACAGCCCACTCCGCAAGCTTCGCTCAGGGCTGATAGCTTCTGGAGCTCGTCTGCTGGCCTCCCTCAGGGCCTCCCTTCTGTGTGGCCAATCTCCTCCAGCATTGATGTTCCCAGGAGGTGAGGTTGGGGCAGGGGTATAATCCCACATCCTGGACATCCCAAGTACAGGGCAGCGTTATGGAGCCCTTCTTTCTCATCCTTATGCTGTACCACCAAATGTTTTGACACTGGAGACATGGTGAATTTGGGTTTGTATGATGTCTCACCAGCTACAGGGGCCCTACCTCTGTGGACATGGATGAAATGATGGCAGCTATGGTGCTCACCAGCCTGTCCTGCAGCCCGATGGTCCAGAGCTCCCCACAGAGGGACCCAGTGCCAGGTGAGAGGCGTGTGACTGTGGCACGCGCTGGGCCTGTTTCGGCCGGGCTCCTGCCGTGCTCGGTGGTGTTATTCCCGCGTGCTGTGCTCAAGCAGGTGAAGCGTGCCGCCTGTCCCCTGTCTGCTCAGCGGCCCCATGTGAGACGGAGAGCAGCGGCGGAGAGCTCTCCGACAGCGGGAGCAGCGGCTATTGGAGCCTGGGCCGCGGGCACGGAAGCCCCGCCCCTTCTCCGTGCCAAGCCGAAACGGGCAGGGGCCTGGCCACACCTACTGACGAGGGCCTGGACATGGAGATAGATCGGGGACTGTTTGATGAGCCAGCACCAAGGAAACGCAAGGTGCAGGAGAACGGCTCGCCTGGGGCCAGGGCTGACCCTGGGGTGGGCTGGGAGGCAGTAACAGTTAATCTAAAAATATTTAACTGTGCAGTTATTAAAAATGGGAGAGAGATGAAACCTTGTCAATCCTGACTATATATAATGTGTATGCAAATCAATGTTGATGGTTTATAGAAGTGTAGAGTGATGTGTAGGGTGTTCGCTAAGTAGGTGTGTTGTATGTGGGGTTTTGTTCCCTGTTCAGGTGTCACACGCACCTTATCTTGGACTGTCACAATGGGCCTGTGTGAATGAGAAAATGTTGATCGTGTTATTCAGCTGAAGCCGTTTATTCCTTCCCATTTATACTTTAGCCGCTGATTGTATGGAGTTGTGGTCTGTGACAAGACGAGTACATTCCTGTCATTACCGTTTAGCAGTTGGTAACAAGCCATGCAGCCTGTTGGCATTGACACAATACTCAGAATGGGAATGGGGCTCATGCTAGAAGAGGTGCTATCCTTAGTCGACAGAAGGGTGTATCATGTCCTTATATAACTCGGAAACGGAGGCAAAGCAGTTTGGAGCAGCTTGACAGTTTTTTTTTTGTAATACACTTTATTGCAACACATTTTGGTGGAAACATGGTATTAAGAACAAAGAATCTTAACACGGCAATTAATGCATCTTTTTTCTTCAGGAAAAAAAGAAATAAACGTTTGCCTTTATTTGGATCGGTCAGGCTTGATTTCA
This sequence comes from Chitala chitala, assembly GCA_025773905.1. NCBI lineage: Eukaryota > Metazoa > Chordata > Actinopteri > Osteoglossiformes > Notopteridae > Chitala > Chitala chitala. The sequence continues at coordinate 16,197 of JABJVR010042484.1, forward strand.
GAAGCGCGGGAATTTGACAGCTGGCGCAAACGTATTTGAGTTCATCTGAAGTCTTGTTCTGTGGCAACGCCGTTCTCTGTGCAGAACTCGGAGAGGGCGGAATATCGATGCCTGTGGCCGAGCTGTGGCAAGACTTTGTCTTCCTCTGTCAGCATGAAGCGGCACGTTCGCACGCTGCACCTGGGGTGAGCGGCCTGCTGGGGAGTTGTCCTTTTTGCCTTGTGGGTGGGGGGGCAGTTTGGTGGCTGTCAAATGGATAAAGCCTGTTATCCCCCCTGGCTGACCTGTCACTTAGCCGAAGTGACGTATATGCCACCCGCCATGATATGATCGTGTTTATCTTCAGGCACTTACTCTTTGCAGTGATGGCAGAAATGAGGCTTTGAAATCTGTGATGGGTGGGGCTTACCACATGTGGGCAGAGCCACTGCCTCTTTTAACCCAGTGAGAGTCAGTGTCTGAGAAGTGGGTCAAAACAGTTACTCCCTGACGGTGGTAATCCCCCCCAGCATGAAGTTCAAAGCCACATTACCCCCATAAGGACTTAAACAGATTCACCGTCCCCCTTGACAGAGGTGATTCTGAGCAGTCCCGCAGGGAGGAGGACTTCTACTACACAGACATCCAGCCGCGTTTCGGGCAGCCAGCCTCAGTAGCAGCCCCCGGCGCTGACTGTGGTTCCTGGACCTCTGGCTCCTCCCCAGGGAGTCCCATACCAACAGCTGCAGCAGAGACCCACATGCCAGTGACCAGCATGCTCAGCCAGTCGGCCCCGGGCAGTTTCTGGCTGGCACACACTGAGCATCCTTACCAGGTGAAAAAGCACATAGGCATAAATTCTTCATACTTCACCAGACGTAGGTTGCTCACTGCTGCATTTAAGGGTAAAAGGTGGGATGAAAGACTGACGCATGTAGGGCGTCCTCTTTTGTTCTGTCCCAGGCACGTGCCCCAGTGCAGGTGTTCGCAGCGTCCAGCCAGTGGAGCCCTCTATCTCCAGTGCAGAGCAGGAAGGTAGGCGTTACCCTTCTGCCATGTAACCCGTGTAGTGGAATTCCATAGCATAAATGGATTTTAATGTTTGTGTTCCCCATAACAATACTGCTCCAAGAAGTGCAGATATTGCTATCACTTGTTGTACGACACTGACAAACTTTGGCGCCTGCCTTTTCACATTCAGACAGCTCCATTCCGCTGCCGTTCTGTAAGTGTTGGGGAGCAGTGGCTGCAGCAGTACAGCGCCCCCAGCAGGCCACACCACATTAGTGCGTCGCCACCACGTGGACATGGTGCCTCAAGGTTTGTGATGTATCTGCCTGTCTTTCTTATCACATTGTCATCAGCTGTGTCTCAGCCGCATGTCATGTCGCTTGAGATGTTAAGTGGTTGGCATGATCGGGTTCTTCATTTTAACTTCCTCTAATTGTCAAGGGTCTGTAGGACAAAATTCAGTATTTTGGATAATCTGAAGCAGAGGCCTTTTGTTTTCACGTTTCCCTCCATTCACCATGTGGTTTAAGTTGACTTGAATCATTTGTTTACATTTGTCACTTGCCCAAATTGGGTCCAGCATTTTGCTAATGTTGGGTTGCTGGTGTGTCTCATTCTGCACCCTGTCATTCTCTTCCGATCCAAACTCACTTGTGCCAGATTCATTCCACACTTTCCAACTTGACTCTCGTCTGTCTGCTTCTAGCAGGAAAGCGAGGGGAGAGGCCAAGAAGTGTCGCAAGGTGTACGGCATAGAGCGGCGGGAGCAGTGGTGCACAGCATGTCGCTGGAAGAAGGCCTGCCAGCGATTTTTGGACTGATCTGTGGAAGGAATGTAGAAGCTTTGTCTCTTTGACGGCACTGAAACACTGCGTGGAGAAGCAAAAATCCCTCAACTTTTTTCCTCTGCCCTTTCTCCAGGCCCCCATGCATCCTCTCTTGCAGTCACAGCCCTTCAATAGAGGTACTCCTGTCCAAAAGGCTGTGGACATTCCTTCTTATATACGGATTGACTCCGCCTTCGAGGGAACAGTGGCCAATCAGCACTGTCTCTGTGACCCTCAATGGCTAGGCAACAAGTGGCTGAGATATACTCTCGTGTGAAGGAACAAAAAAGCAGCAGTGTATGACTATGTGAAATGGTGACTGATAGTCATTTTGGTCCTGGCCACACAAGACTGCTCACTTACTCAGTTTAAATGATGTTAACCCATGTAACTTAAACTTTTTTTTTTTTTTCTTTGTTTTTAAGAAAATGTGTGCTTGTAACTTCCACAGATCACTAAGCAACCATTGTTCACAATTCTCTCCCTCCACCCTCCTTAAGACTATTGTCTTAATGACTGTTTTGTAATTAGTTTTAATCCTTGTCTGTGTACTGATTGAAGGCAGGGGAATTCTAGACTTTACTACTTTATTCTTTACACTTTACTAGTCTTATTCCAGCGCACAAGATCAGTCCCCCTGGTTTACCTGGGAGGGGCTGCAGGCTTGAGCGTAACCCACAGAATGACACCTGGAGGTTTGTGCCATAGTCACTGCTATTCCTGTGGTACAGTGCCATAGGAGTTGTTATATGTTACCGTATACTTGCACATGTTATAAGGGTTACCAATTACAGCTTGCGTATTTGTTCAGATTGGCACAATATGTTCATTCTGGGTTTTCTAACAAGCATCACAATAGGCATTTATACCTGCAGTGATCTTCTAACCCCCCCCCCCCCCTTCCTGTTCCAAAACTGGATTTTGACTAAAGCAGATGTAGTGCAGCATTCCAGATTTTCAGATCTGGTTCTTACCCAATCTTCCCTCCCCGTCCAAAAGAAGTATGTGCTATATCCAGTATATACGTGTGTGTGTGTGTGTGTGTGTGTGTGTGTGTGTGTGTGTGTGTGTGTGTGTGTGTGTGTGTGTGTGTGTGTGTGTGTAATCTGCCAAAGTAAAATGGCATGTTCAAGCTTTTACATTGTAATCTTGGCATAAAATTTTGGGAACCTGCTGACCAGCAAAATGCATATGCAGTGTCATTTTTTGTTTTTTATATATTTTATAGCTTGTGCAAAGTTTTAATTCTTCCAGATGTCACACAAAGGAGAACATGAGAAATTATCTTCAGTGTTGGAGTTAAATGTTCTATGTTGGGAAAGGGGGTGAGGAACCTTTGTGTTTGCATGAACTACTTTGGAGTACTGTATTCTAAGAGGAAAACCAGAGGAGGCCTCAAACCGTCCCTAAAAAGAAGTGGGGGTGGGGACATTTAAAAGCTGCAGGAAAGCTGTCTGAATGGCGTACGCTAGAAGTACATTAACTGACAGAGGAAGTTGTAAACAATGCAGGTATTTGTCAGGCTCCTGAAATAAACTCAAGTCTTGCTTCCTCAGTAATACTGGTCTCTTTTCTGTTAATTGCTAGCAAATACAGTATAGGTTTTTGAGACATTTGAGCATGATGCCCTAAGATGTGTTGGTGCACTATTCAGGGTGCACCCCCTAGGCTGCAGATTATATACACACACACACACACACACACATATATATATATATATATAGTAAAAAGAAATAAGATATTCACAAAATGGCTCAAACAGTATACAGTGCAAAAAACAGCACCGATGATACGCAGTTGGTGTGAACAGTAGGCAGATTGTGTCCAAAATGGAATTGAGGATTTATTACATATATGTACGACCTCAAATGTGTTCATTGCTTTTAAATGCTATTTTTTTTTTCTTTGTTAAAGTATTGTCACCTGTTGTGTGTGTGTGTGTGTGTGTGTATACACATGTAAACACAAATTTTGAACACATACACAATCCAACCTTGTTTTCTTAGATTTTTTTTACTATCAAATTGAAGACACTGCTGCTGGAACTGATAAATGCAATAAACTTTTCGGTTGGACAGTACATTCAGGTGTCTTGACGAAGACGTTTTCAGTACAAACACTAGAGGGCAGCATTGACAACAGAATACAACAACTGTCAGCTCCAGAGTCGAGAGAGTCGAGTTTGTTCACTGCTCAACTACCGAAGCAGGAACGTAAAAATTGGAAAGTGTTTTTTGTATTTATGAGAATTACATAAGCATGAATTGACAGAAATTACTAGCATTGAAGAGCAAAATCAAGACTCGTTCGTTTTACATACACGATTTTTAAAACAAATCTGTAAATATATACAGTTGCTAGAAAGTCAGCCCAGCATAATTTTATATACTGTTTATATATATGGCTGCCATGGGTCTGTTATGTCTTCATTTAATTTGTTCACTTTTATACACATCAGTAGTGACCACATAGTGGGAAAAATGCATTTACATAAAGAAAAACTATTGCAACACTTGTTTGCTTTTTAAAATTTCTGCATTGTAATTTTTCTTAAGAATTTTTACATACTGTGGGTGTGATAACAGTGGCGAGTGCTGACATCAGCAGTAAAATTGAGGACAGCTGTGCCAAACACCTTCTACATCTCAACCTGCTGGCTGGTGTCTGTGGACATATCGTCCAGTTCAGCAGAGCGGGGTCTCATGCTCAGGTACTGCTTGAGGAACTCGCTGAAACGTTTCTGATTGTGCCACTTGCGGGCTGATTTACGGAGGCCTATGAAGCCACCGTAGCGCTTCTGCATGGTTCTGCCAGGGTTCATCAGCTTCCTGTATCCATACTTGCCTTTCAGGAAGCCGCCAAAACGCTTGGAGAGATTGATGGCGGCCCCATGGAGCTTTCCATCAGTTACTCCATCACTGTCATCTCCATCTAACACACCTTCCTCATGCTCCTCCTCGGTCCTGAGCTGCCGAGGCTGCCGGAGACCAAAGAGCTGGACGGTCTCCTTTTCCCAGTCCGGTTGGTTAGCACTCAGGGCACGCGCTATATGGTGAAAGCGTTGCAGCACTTCAGAGAATGACTGCCCATTGTTTTCCAAATCCACAGGTGTAAGGGCAGGCATGTCATCCATCCCCTTCTTCAGCGTAGCACCCCCAGTTGATGCAGAGGGTAACTGCAAAAAATCCCCATACTCGCGGCACAAATCCCAGGTGAAAGCTGGAGAAACCCCCTCTTTGCACTGAAGCAGACAAACCTGTAGGCAGCACAGGTGACAGCAGAGCCTAGGCATTACTATAGAGCTCAGAAAAGAGTCCCTTTTTTGGACTCCTCAACAGTCCATGATATTTTGCTAGCAGGTTATGCTTCAGTAATTACTGTGAATCGATTTTCAAGCCTAAGCTATCTTACTCGAATCTTGTGTGCTTCACTTTTCAGGTGTTTCCAATTGCGTTCTTACAATCTAAACGGGGCTGACGAATGCTGGAAGTTTATGTGTAGCGGAGCTGTGCACGCGGGAAAGACCAGGCTCGTATAATGACTAAACACCTCAGGGACGGCGAGGGCCATCTGGGCTCCATCACACGGCGCTTCATTGTGTCGGTTAGCACCGCCAGCGTCACCAGATGCATTGCCATAGAGCCCCATTAAGGCTTAGATTATACGATCGTGACAGCCGCAGCTGCCTGAGCCTCATCGACCTTTAAGTAAATTAGCCAGTCTCGCTTCATGAGTGCTGCTCGTAAACAAACAAAAAATAGACTCAGAAGCTGGTCCAAATACGGTGTTGTTCAGTTCTTTAATTATAATAAGTTTAATTTTTCGTTGGACGTGAGAAATGCAAATTACAACAGTTTTTAAAATGTAATTATGAATATAAATGAAGAACTTTACTTTTTTGGAGATATGCTAACAAGAAAAGAGACGAGGAAATTTAAACAGTTTAAGAACCTGACTGAACAGGTTAGAAGACACTATACCGTGTGAGTGAGGATTGGCTACAGTTGGCCAGATTTTATTTTGGATGAATAGGTTCTTTGGGTGGTGCGTAGTTGCATGGTATAGGTGTGTGGCTTGAGGGGTGGGGCTGATGTGTAGAAGCCTTACCAGAGCTCTGAAGGCCTGGTTGTCAGGGAGAAAGCCACAGGCGACGCAGTCCCTCTGACAATCGCAGCGTCCTGGGACACAAAGGCAGAGCAGCAGCCAGGTCCACATGGGAGTCTCCATGACGCCACAGGATGACACAGAAGACAACAGAAGCGGGGAGGGCGGTACTGTCTGAGCAGAGGGAGGGGTCAGGGCAAAGAGATAGGAGATAAATGGGAGGCAAACAGTATGGCTGTCCATGTTATGTCATTGTTACAGAACCTCAAAAAAACATCACAGACAAACTGAAAAGAACAACAGCAGTGTATTTCATCTGCATATATACAGCATACGACTTGTGCAAAGGTAAAAAAAAAAAATGCAAGGGGTTAAGGTATACCCTGCTTTTTATTATGTAAACATTATATTCGGGGATGTTAACGTGCGTGCCCGGGGGGGGGGGGGGGGGGGGGGGGGGGGGGGGGGGGGGGGGGGGGGGGG
>JABJVR010042505.1:0-31219 GCA_025773905.1 Chitala chitala
TGGGATGGGCTCCAGGTTTCCCCGTGACCCTCACCAGGAATAAGCGGTTAAGATAATGGATGGATGGATGGATGTTTGCATATATTTTAAAAACCATTATGAGCAGGCCTTCCATTTAGATACTGTTGAAACAAACGTTGGCAGTAAGGGAAGGAATGTGGTCTTCTAAAATACACTTGTTAATGACACAGAAGAGTTACCAGCTTCTACTTATGTGGAAATTAGTTTTTAAATGCCTGTCCAATGGTACTGTTACAAAATCTACAGGCAATAAAATTCCTACAGCTGTGTGGTCATAATCATTAGCTGTGTATTCTATAAAACGTAACGGGTACAATGTGATCATTAGGAAAAAATGTTAAAAAACAAATAGCCAGGAACTTATTTTTCACAGGATATAAATGGCAATTGTGAAGTTATTTCTGTTTTAGTATGTTAACTTTTTCTTGTGCTGAAATTTTACTTGCTGCAGTCTTTTATTTATATGCTGCTCTGAACGTTTCCTCCTTTTTTACATTAGAGAGGGTTTTGCTACTTTCCCCAGTAAAGTATATTGTTTTCTTTTTAAATACCGATAATCTGCCGATGTCTTTATAAAAGGCTCGATTTTCATTTGCAATCATTTTTTTGTTTGCCAAACTGGGAACATTTTTGCAAGTGCTAAGAAACTTTGAGGATGTAAAGTGAGTGGCGGCGATGTATTTTTTTGGATGGGTTACAGGAAATCCCAAGTCAAATTAATTCTAACTTCCTTCATCTATCAGCAGGGTGTCACGCAGCCAGGGAGGCTGAATTACAGCTTATATAAATGTAAAATATATAGCTGCTGCCAGCACAAAGTAAGCAGGGCTTTGGATTATATGAAAAATGCAACAGATGGCAAATTGTGTTCATTGTTCCAGATTTGAATTCTAGTTTAATGAGTTATAATTTATTTATTTATTTTATGGATTTGTCTAATGTCAAATGTCACATTTGAATTCTTCTTAAGTGAAAAAGAACATATTTCGCTTTGGACAATACCGTGATTTTTAATTATGTTTGGTATTAGGGGGATGATTTTTATTGTCTCAAATATGTTGGGCGGTTTCCTTGGTTACGTAGCATATATACAAAAGTTGACAAATGATTTAACATGAGCTGTTAAGGTGCAGCATTGAGCTGGGTTTTTGCCACTTTAACCTTGCTGAAAGCACTTCGTCCCAGCTGAACCTTTCTGCTGAAATGACTGGCTGAACATCTGAGACGCCATGGCTGCTAGCCAAAGAATTAACATACAAACATCTGTTCCAGTGTGATTTCTGTCGTTAATCTCTACGCTTCGTGTATATTGGTACCCCCCACCTCAACCCATCTCCCATGTCATTCTGAGGTTCATATAGTAGAGGACATGATTTGCTTTTTCTTGTGTTTTTATTTTAATTTTGTAGACTGCAAATTGCGTGGAAAGGTGTGACTTGAGAGTATGTCATCCACAAATTAAACTGCATTATTCTGAGAGCTGGGCTGCCGTCCAGAGCGGATCAGAACAGGTTGCTGCCTTTGAAGGACAGTCACTGTGGCTGGCAAGCTGCTCTAGTTCTGGAAGCTCCATACAGCCTCCTGAAGAGAAAGAGTAGCAAACAGACATATTTCCTCTTGAACAAGAGCACCTGCATGTGCACACAGATGCGAGTATGCACACACAAACTCAGGATCGCGTGTGAGCATGCAGGCAGTCTCCTACAAGCACATGCATGTACTGACTCCATCGTGAAGCTTCTCATTAAGCTGTGTCTGCATGAGGGAGGAGCTTCCAACCTCTGGCTTGGTGTTTGTTTTAATTATCAGACATAACAAACCATATGCGTCTGCTCATTACATCCTGAGCTCTGGGCATCATGGTTTGGACCCTTCTCTACTCTTACAAGATAGGCAGTGCCCTGTGTGGGCAAGAAATCTGAGCAGGGTTAAGCCCAAAGATTTGGGCTTTTGAACAGTATTCTACATCTTTTTTTTTTCCCTCTGTATACCCTTAATCCAAAAGCGAAACATCCCGGCAATCCTATTCAATATAAACAGCCTCCAGCTTCATGGCTCTATAAAATCTAAACCTGGTCAATTTCTGTCATTTTAGATGAAGCCATATTGCATAAATTATATTGATAATTAGTTGTTTAAATAATTCACAGTTATAGCTGTTTGAAAAGTCTCTTATTAGTGTTAATCTCATTTTAATCAAATCTTGTAATGTAACCAAGTCATAATTATAAGGCAGCAATACATTGTTGAAGTGATGGGGTCCTTCTGTAATTTAGTAGAGTCATAACAAAGCCAAATGTGCCAGCATCACTAATGTTCTGTGTAAAATGTACAGTTCATGATCGTGTTGCCTATATTTAGTCCTGTTGCAAATTTACATTCATCTACTCCATTTAGTTCTCAATCAGTCACGCATGTAGGCAGTGATACAATAATACATATAATCTGTATCTTTCCACAGCTGCTGTTTTCCAGACTTTCATGGGAATACAGTCGTGCAACTGTTGTGAAGTCTCAGGGTTTTTGCAAATATTTACTTTACAGAATAAATTTTGTGCTGTGCTCTACAAAACCAGTGAAGCGTGTGACATATCGGTGTACGATGGGTTGGCACCGTCTCTAGGCTAGGCAAGCTTCACCTTTATCTCTGTTCAGGATAGCTGGTCGGAAAGTGAATGAACTAATGAATGAATTAATTAATTAACATCAATCAATAATTTTTATACAAATGTTGCAAAATTTTAAGGCAGCTATGTTTTGAACAAATACAACAAATACAATGTTACTAATTTTTGATATTTTAGAGTATTTATATAGGCATATAGAGGTGTTATTGAAGGTGTTTTTGAATTTGTACTTTCATTTCTATTTAGACAGTTTTTTTTTTCCATTACTGTTCCTGCCATTAACCCTGCAACACTGAGAGCTGGTACTCCATGGTTTCGGTGGGTCATTCTTATGCGCAGATCATTCGGTAAAGCTATGGTAGGGAATCTCCTGTCTCATGCTGTATGCAGTATACAATTTATACATACATCCATATGTATACAAACAGAAAACAACTGTTGATTGTTATTTTTCCAGGGTTCAAGCAAAAACTGGAAAAACATATTGCCAAGAAACGTCTGAAAATAACCTGCAATGTGCGTCTTCTACGTTCGGTATAGTGACAGATACAAACGCTGTCACTGTTCATGACAGTTTCACTAAGGAAGCAAACATGAAAAGCCCATGAGAAAACCATAACTCCCCGGAGAATAAAATCTGCTTTATACATTTTTTAGGTTTATACACAGTTAAACTTTGACTGTAAAGGAAATGTACAGTAGTATGCCCATTGTTCTACATTTCACTTTCCAAACACCTTGCGAATTAAGGTAAATTTAACTTTTTACACAGGTGGGGTGGTAATGAACAGCTCCTACTGGCACATAAAAATTACAAAGCACATAATAAAAAAACAAATTCTTGACAGAATAGTATATACTATAACATTCTTGTATTCAATATTCAAAGAAACTAATGCTTAAAATACTCTATTGTTTGCTTTATTGATAATATTATCAATAATACAATAGCAATATCAGAGATACCATTTTTGTTTAGAGACTCCCTGGTACTCTGCCTTTATTTAGCTGTAATTCACCACTAGTTTATGTCACTGTGATACAATGTTTTAAAAAATGTTTCTTAAGTTCAAATATTTTTCCAAATAAATTGTTTCTCATTGTTTTATTTCTCAAAAGCCCCATTTTTTCCATCTCTACAATAATGCTTTGTACACTGACCTGGATATACGCTCAACCATACAGTCAACCATACATTATATTATTTATAACCTGATAAGAATGTCCCCTGGGAGACTTCCATTGGAGATCTACCAGGCACGGCCAGTTGGGCGGAGGCCTCGGGGCTGACCCCGGACACGCTGGAGGGATTATATCTATCAGCTGGCCTGGGAATGGCAGGGGATCCCCCAGGAGGAGCTGGAAGAAGTTGCTAGGGACAGAGATGTCTGGGCATCTCTTTTCCTCCAGTTGCCTCTGTGACCCTGGAATGGACAAGCGGTTAAGTGAATGGATGGATCGATTATTATTTATTTATTTGTTTATTTTGATTAGCTAGACAGTAGTCACTAAGGGAGGCTGAGTAGTGTAAAATGTAAATTCATTTGCACTTCAACCTAGATCAGAATCGGCTCTATCCAATATGCAGACTAAGTGCAGAAGTGGATTGAAATGATAAGGAAAATCATGTTCACATTGTTCTTTGGTGAATGTCTTTCCACACTTTTGTGTGTTAGTGAGACAGACAGTGTTGCTCACTGGATTTCTTGTTCTTGAATTGCACTCTGTGGATAATTTTAGAGTACAGTTTTCTTCTGAGATCAGTAAATTATACGATCAGCCTACATGAAACATAATTTTTCACATTTTAAAATTAATTAATTATTTGCATTACAAAAGATGCAGAAGTATATTGGTTTTGTATTCGAGATTTTAGGCAATGTTTTGTCACCAAATAATATCTCTTGTTTTTTTAAATTTTATTTGTTATTTTTTACACGTTTTCAGTCGCATGCTTCCGTTTCCTTTGAGAACCCATTTTGCCAAATCCAGGCCAGCATCGGCGCTCATGAACAGCTCAGTCTAAATTGTGACGATGTGAGTGAGGGAAGAAAAAGAAGAGCGGAGGTGTCTGCTCCTTCGCAGCTCCTCTCTCACACGGCAAACTCCTGACAGGCCCCAGCGTGTCTCCACTCAGGCTCTCTCCTCCCTGGCATAAATATTTCACCCCCTCCCACCGTTAGAAGAGAACTCACATCTCAGTATGGAACTTGCCTGGTGAAAGACACCCAGAGACAGAGACAAAAAAGCAAATAGCTGTAGCCAATTTGTTTGCTGTGTTAGATCAATAATGTGTCACTTGTGCAAAAACAATATGCTTGATGTGCATCAAAATGAGCTTTAAACATTTAAAACTAACAGTGACAGAGGAGTAATGCTCTCTGTTTTTTATCTCTGCGTTGGTGGCACCTTCTTTCGTATCCCCGACGACACGTTGGTGATTTAAAAATCAGTCGCCCACGGCAAATGAACCTCGCCCTATTTTTCAGCTTTTTTGCTTTTATTTTTTTTGTTGAATTTGCTTTTGTGCGGGAGGATGGAAACTGTCTGGCAGATGAAAGTGTTGTCTAAATCCTGCCTTCAGCTGTATTATTTCAGGACAGAAGTGTCTCTAGGAAATCATCTGAATGGCCCTTCTGCCACCGTGCCTGCCAGGTCCCTCAGTGTGTCAGGGCGTTAAATGCGTTTCTACGTGTAGAAGAACAATTCGCACCTTGATTTTGCACAGCTTGCCTCCACGAAGCAGCAGCACCAGTGTGTTCCTGCGCTGAGGGGCGTCATGGAAGTCCCAGATGTAGGTACTCTGCAGACAGTATATTTTGGTCAGGGAAGCATACAGTGATTGAGAGGCTTATTGTTTCCAGAGGCGTAATGCAAAATAACTGTAGGCGAGTGATTCACTCCCAGGAAGTTGCTTTAGTAGTTTTAACACTAGTAAAAGGATGGTTGAGATATTGTGTTTTAGGCTTATTTTTAATGTATGCATGTGTTAACACTTTTCACAAGGGTCAGCTGTGCAGTTATGAATGCATGTGACAGTTTCGCAAGACACACCTTGTCTCGATGTGATGAGTAATCAGTTGATACGTTTTTTAGCAGTTTTGCAGGTTAAGATGAAAAAAATTTAGACCTAAACTTCAGCAAAAGCTTGGCAGTTTTTCATTTAGCTTCAATTAGTAGAAGACTAAAACAATTATATAACAACACATTTAAATCAGGCATGATAGGTTTTAGTAGGTCTATCTTCTTTCATCATTTATTTCTCTTCACTGTGTTTTATTGCTTAACATTCCTTAGATAATTGTACTACAACTTAGATAACAGTGTGTAGCCATGTAATAAGGCAGCTTTCACAGGAGCACCATGGCATCTGTAACCCTGGCCATCATAAGGGACTTGAGAATGAATGGATGAATGAATGAATGTATGCAGACCTTACCTAGGTAGATTTGCTCATGTAAAACCACAAACATTCAGCAACAGACTCAGCTATAGCTCTAGTCTTGAATCACCCACAAAAGGTACCTAATAATGAAAGATACCTGACTTGGAGAAAAAAAAGTTGCACGTTGCTTTGTTGTTTTCAATTTGTTGAACATTGTACATCCAGCACCATATTCATTTATAGTACCAAATTTTTAAATTTTCGTTGATTATGACAATGCCAACCGGTTGTTTTATTTCTGAGTTTCTGTGTTTATTAATAAGAAAAAATTAATAAGAAAATGAAAAAACCAGTGCATTGCATGGATTGAAAAAAAAACATTACAGTTAAATGATAGGATGTTGATGGACATTCTCTGGATGCGCACATAGATTGTTCATGCATAATTTATTACCGTCATTTTGAATATTGCTAGTTTACATTTGGTTGACAATAATGGTTCAGGCATTGTTATCTGAAGATGTACAGATTTCATATTTGATTTTTTTGAAAGACTGATCATTTGGAGTTGTTTTCTGATATTTTCAAAGAATCGATGATTTGGGGAAATATATTATGTAAATATTATATTTAATAAACATTATTTGCGTATATATTTTTTTAAAGCAAATGATAGAGAGATTAATATAATTCTGTGGCTTGTGTGTAAACATACCCAAAAAAATGTTTTATATATGTTATATATAATATATAAGTTATATATAAAATTTATGTTATATATAAAATTTATGTTGTGAAGCACAGCACAGGTAACATCTGTGTTCCAGGTTCACGACATGTACTCCCAAACAGAACTTAAACCACGGTGTCCAAGGTGGTCTCTTACAATTTAGTGGTAAAATAAAAAACATTGTCCTTTTATAGAAGTAAACCTGTTCGTTTCACTGTATTGTTTTGTTTTGGGGTTTTAAAAAAATGTAAAACATTCAACCAAAAATAATGTGTAGTATTGCATGAGCTCCAGTTTTTAATCTTTACTTTCTATAGCGGCTGCAGAACCCAGATGAAAAGGAACATTAATCCTTGACATAAAAGCCTGTTGCCTTTGTTTGTGCCTCCATATTAAAAAACAAGTTAAACATATGAAATTTTAGCTGGTATATGAGAAATGATTAGTTTTTTCTCTCTCTCTTTTTAACACAGCGCTCAGCAACAAAATGTTCCCATTATTTATACTTCTTCCTCAAATGTTTTTTTTGTTGTAATTTTTCTTTTCTTCATGATGTGAGAAACAAAGTAATTCTGGCCGTGGCACATTTTGCACCTTCTGACATGGCTGCACAAATGTCTACCGCTATTACCCATAATACTCCTCTTCTGACTCTGAGATAAGCAGATCAAACAGAATCCCTACAGCAGTCACTGTCACTCATCTCGCCGTCCTCTGTGTGTTTCCTCCTTCACAATATGATCCCTCTTTGTTTGGAGAGTGCACGGAGTGAAAAGGGTAGCTCCTCTTGTGCGTTTGCCTTCGCCTGCTGGCAAACAGACTATCTGCATCTTGATTTATTGCATGACTCAAACACCTGGGTTCATTAGACCAAAGAAGTCTGGGAGTAGTTCCCATATTAAGGTCCCTATGATAAGAGAAAGCAGCTTTCACAATAAGTTGCTGAAAGCAGGCATTTTTTTTTTTTTTATAAAGAAAATCACAAGTACCTTTTATGGACCTACAACCTTGAATGGTCTGAAAATCCTTCCTGGACAGAATTAATGTAACTGAAGTCTAATAGCTGACTTCTAAATGTAAATTAATTCCAACCTTGGTTAAAATGGACCTTAATAACCAGAAATAAATCTGAATAATATTGTTGTATAATGGAACTTTTGTTTTTAATTACTGATCATAAATTTGTAAATATTTACATAATGCTTTAGTGATATTAAAATCTTTTTAGTTCTATGTTTAATTTTGTAATATACCTTTAGTGCAATTGAAATAACAGCCATGCATGAGAATTATGTTGCAGTAGTTAAAAAATGGAACGATTAGATTGGATTTCCCATGAGCTTTTTCATTTTAATTCTTTGCACACTATTTGGATAACTTCCAAAATGCACATTGCTGTACTGTTAACATATCTGCTAGATTTGCACTAATGTATAGTGTAGCACTGTATGTTGTAGTATACTGCATTAAAGCAATATCACACTCGAAGGCTGCTATTGTTGTTGTGGATTATCAGCACAGCTATGATGCGGTCATGGGCACGAGGCCAAAAGCTGAGTGAGGAAGACATCACAAGTTCCACAAATGCCATTTATTAGTTGACAGTAATAAATGAGAACTGATTACGATTTGTTTTTTATTTATTTAGGTATGTGGCTCCGCCAACACAAATAGTTCCGCAATTGGAGCGGGAATTGACTGTTGCTAAGAAACACAAACAATGAGCATATTCGTACACAGAACCTTACTTTACACGTAACAGTAGCAACGGTAAAAGCAGTTTAAATCCCATGCTGTTTGCCTTACAGTGTTAGCTTCATCCTGGCTTTGCCCTTATCCTTGTCCTCTCCTTACAACTATTCATGATTTAACTCATACATTATTTCCAGAAAAACATCCATCTATTCATTCAATAAATTGTAGCGTTGAGCTAGCTACCGAAAATTTGTGCAATTAATGATTGTAATAAAACATTCTACAAACACCATTTATTAATTGACAGTAATAAGCATCAATAGATAATTATTTGTTTGTTGATTTAATCAGAAATAAATATTTGGTTTTGCCAACACAAATAGTTCACAACCGAGATGTTTGCATGGATGTATACTGACTGTTTTTCTTCTCCTCATTCTGTGCTGACAACCATTCATAGCTTACATCAAGTGTTGTTTCTGGAAAAAATCTTTTTGGCATAGTTCATTAAAATGTAGCGTTGAGCTAGTGACCAAAGGTTAGTGTAGGTAATGATTGTTATACAACATTTCTACAAATGCCATTTATTAATTGCTGGTAATAAATGAGAACAAATTAAGATTTGCTTGTTTATTAAAGTTAGTGTAATTAACGATTATTATACAACAGTTCTACAAACACCATTTATTAGTTGATAGTAATAAGCGACGACAAATAATGATTTGTTTCTTTATTATAGTTAGTGTATTAGAGCACCTGTGTAAGCAGTGATGCTTACTGTTAAATGTTCCAGTGTTGTTATTGTGAAATATCAGCACTCTTGGAATGCCTCTTTTCCAATCAAATTACAGCAAATTCCTTGGTTGGAACCAACTGTTGTATAATTTGTAATATAAGCTTACATTACATTATATTTATGCTCATTTATATTTTGTCTTTGTCAGTCAGTCACCTTCTATACCACTTCATCCTGTTAAGGGTGGGGATGCCTGGAGCCCATCACAGGACACATAGGGCGCAGGGCAGAGGACACCCAGGGCAGGGTGCCTACCCACCGCAGATGTTTTCTTTAATTTCATTTCTAATTTCATATTATTTATTTTTAGATTTTTTTTTCTTTTTGTTTGTAACCCTTCTGTAGACTTGCTAATGTAACAATAGAATTTCTCCTTGACAATGAATAAAGTGCTATCTATCTATCTATCTCTCTATGTCCATCTTATTAAGAAGTTAGGTAGCTGTTGTAGCTCATGCATAATATATATTTGAATCATACTTTACAAAGGTTACTATTTAGCACAGCTTTTGAAGCCTGACATGCTTGTATGTGTGAATGTGAATGTGTGAGTGTATCTGAACTATCACTTGAAAAGCTTGTGTCTATCTATGCAGATGCTGAAATCTGGGCATGTTTTGCATATAGAGAGCTATTTATTTTAGCCTAAAAGGCCTAAAACCCACTGTTATTAAACTTGAAATCTTTTCAGCCTTGTCTTAAAAAGTTTGTAAAAAGTGTGTAAAGTCAGTTTGTTCTCTGCTTATTTTTTACTCCATACCTTTCGACATTAGCCATTCATGCTCAAAGGATGGTGACTCTAGTCGGGAATTGACTGTAGTTATCAATTCTTTAAAATGGCTTTTAAAAAGCCTGATGAAAGCTGACACCAAAAAGTACCATAAAGCCAGTTTGGGGAAATAAATTCTGTAGAATGGAGAAGCAAGTCTGGATGACATAGTTGATCTCTGTGTCTCATTACAGATATTCATAAAGTACTGAGCTCTGTTGACTCATTTAAATTGCATAGGAATATAAATTCACTTCCATCTGCTTTGTTGTTTGGTTATTTATTTTGTTTTCTATTTTTGCCACAGACTAAATTCCCATGTGACTGTTTGAGTAGGAGTAAAGTCAGCTAACCGTGTGCCATTGTAAATCTTGCACTATTCGTTCCATTTTTTTCCGTTTCTAAAAGATGCACAGTTCGATCAAGACTTCCTGTGGAATGTATTTATGCACAGACGTACCTTTTCAGCTTTTTCTGATTTGTGGACACGATGACACTCTAGTTGAGAGCAGACCAGGAAGAATGTTGGTTATAACAGGGACCTAATCTGAAAACGTGATGAAATTTTAAAATGAACATTATGATGACAAACACCTGCCATACTGACTATAGGAAGTGGTAGTTTTTTCTTTTTTTATGCTCGTCGCATATCGAGGTGCCCTGAGTTGGGAGGTGTTTCTTTTTTGCTTCCTTTCTGGCCTTCTAGTCTTTGAAAACATTCTTTCAGAAGGTTCCACTGTAGTTTAGAGCAACCCTGACCATGTGCACTAATTTTATAAAGAGGTAAACCCTAGTTTCTGAGTGACCTTGAAAGCCTTTGACACTTTCAAACCAATTTGTTGCTTTTCCTTTGTGAAAGGACAAGTATATTTCAGCCTAAGTTCAAAGCTTCAGGCCTTGGAAAATGAGCGTACCAGATGTTTTACCTCTGTTGTGCCTCTGAGGCGCACTCTTGTACCAAAGGACTCATTTCCCCAGTTTCTCATCTTATGAGTAATTTCTTTTTCTCCTTTGTAGGTTTTGCTTTGGCCAGAGTTCAGGGTCTAAGTACAACATGACTGAAAAAAAATTGTATGGTGAGGAGCCCATTGAGGCCCAAGGCCCTTCATGATTTGCAAAACAGGTTTAAGAAAGTCATTACTCCCACACTAAACATGTGCCATTCATAACCTTAAAGAGTGTGTTTATGGAGTCTGGTTGATTTCTCAAGGCACCCATCTGCCTGAGGATGAAAAGGAGTACTTCTCAAGTCCTTAATCCCCACCAGCTGCTGGACTTACTTTAGCAGTTTGGACATTATGTCAGAACACTGACTGGGAAGAATTTTACTTGGCATTCTTACCCTGGAAGAAACAGTAAATTTTTGCCCCAGTATTTACACATTGAGGCGAAAGGGAGCAAAACCAAAAATTTCCAGAAATTTAGTTTTGTCACGAATCTCACAACAAATCAATGATGAAAAAATGAAGACCATGACCTAGTCAGCTGTAAACAGAGCCAAGAAAGAACATAGAACCATTATCATTTGTGCATAGAGAACCAGAATATACTCGCAACATCCCATCTAAAACAGGTTTGCCTGCCAGGGTCTACACAGTACATTAAAAATGCAAAGAAAACCATCCAAACCCAGCTAATGTTTTTAAATAACACCATGCACCTGAAACCAGCAGATGCGGGATGTATTTATCACATCTTTCGCAATATGTTTTCATGCGTATGACTGGATAATTAGTCAATGGTTGTAGGAGCAGTGTTGCTTTTTGAGAGTGTTTCTCGCTTCTGCATTGCCAGATGTTGTCCTGTGATAGGATTTCCCATTGATGTTTGACCTATTCAGTCTGCATGATGCAGTCAGCCTAACCAAGTGCAACATCAAAACATTAATATTTATCAAATTTTGGCAGTATTATTGAGAGCTGTGCAAGCTAGTGCCTGAGAAATCTGCGCAAAACTGAAATAAATCTGAAGAGTTGATATTACAGCCAACGTTCACAGATATTCGCGGGGGAAATAATTTCACCTATGGGGCTGCTGCAAGCAATAGTGCCAAACTGCATGGGAATCATCAGTTTTTTTGGCACTTGTCTAGATCTTTCAAGTGCAAACAAACCACAGCGGAGCAGAGGAAAAGACGGGATTAAAAATATAGTTGCACTTAATTCCCAGTTCAGGTGACTTATGGAGTAACACAGACTGTATTCATTATTGCCTTACCAAACATTACCAGACTAATGAAAATCTGGTGTATACATGTACATGTACGTACGCACACAGCATGCAAAATATATTTGCCATGGAGCTTTTCCATGAGTGTACACTTTACTAATGTAGATTGTGTAATGTTAGGACATATTACACATTAAAACGCCTACTGTAATGTATTCAGAGCCTCTGTATTATCAATTGTTAGTAAACATTTGTTATAATGAGTTGTTCTGAAAAAAGCTGGAAGCATTTTTTGCATTTTATCCTCGTGCAGAAAAGCAAAGCCATGATAATGATTACAATTTAAAATTCAATAGACATACGTATCTGGATGTATAACATTTCTAAAAATTCTATATGTAATATTTTATGTAAAAAGAAAGCTCTGTCTCTATTGACCAAACACACTTAATGCAGGTGTTCAAAAAACAGAGCAAACAGAGTAATGTTTGATAGAGCATGGAGAGGCCTACAGTCCCACCTGTATTCAGCTCAAATATTTTGTGTTAACATTATGGCATTCCTATCAAGACAGTGAACTAAAGGCTATAATAACTTTTTAGTTTCAGTTAGTTTTTTTTTTCCTAGTAGTATCTACAGATGTACCCATATCTGTATAAATAGCTGTAATAATAAGTATAATGTATATAAGTATAATGTATAGACTAAATATGATCTCGGTACCAGTTAGTCAATTGAAGCCAAATTATTTATATGAATTTTCCATGCCTTGTTCACCAACATATCCTATAGTTACAAATTTGAAGCATGCATGTGTGAATCGGTGTATGAGAAATATTGTATAATGTCAAGTGTCTTTTTATTGGAACACCCATTTGATGAGGACTTTTTTCTGTTGTATTCTGGACAGATAATATATCTATAGCTGCAGAAGAAAAGTTGTTCATCCATATCGACGTTTTTCCTTCATTGATCATGTGCCAGAACACAAATTTTGATTCATGGAAAGTATGATGCGTATGACAGAATGAAAACCACCCAAGGTATTTTTTGGAAGAGAAAATCCCTAAATGTCACATTTTATTGCTTTGCATCAATTAATGTTCTAACCCAGTTTTCAGTGTGCTTGAACGGGGCAAAAAAAGCCATACTGATCGTTTTACATGTCTAACTCATTCCCAGCATCTGCCCGTGTGGTCCTTCAAATTAATGTGCAGTTGTACGCTTGTAAAGAATACTGTAATGGCTGAATGAGTGTGAGAGCTGTGATGACTGCCCGCCCCCAACCCCCTCCTCTGTACACGGCGTCTCAGTGCCTCTGAGTTTCCATGTGATGAATCTGCTCTACCCTGAGCATCTCTCTGCTGTGCTGATGTGATTTTGCCACCGCCAGGTTGTATAACCCTGACCATTAACAAACGACAGGAGCAGTTAGGGTGAGTGACGTGTTTATTGTTCTCCAACCGGACCAGATTAATGAGACGTATCAACTCAAGGTGTTGGGTTCTCATTGGCATTAGAGGGCAAGCTGTAACAAGTGTCATCAGCGATTTAGCATTTACAAGAGCTTGGTACCCATGAGGCTAGGAGCCAGTTAGCTTCAAAAGTGTTCATTCCTCTCACAGGATCCAATGACGTTGCTGTGATTTAAAATCATTTCCATTGATCATCAGCTGTGTTGTTTTTGTTACTGTCAGCATTAATGGTGTGCTTGATATAGTGCGCTGTTGATGAACCGCAGCGATATCATGAAGTGATGTTGATGTTTCTTTGTTCAAAGTGCTGTTGTTGAACAAGGATAGCACGGAATACAACTGAAGCTACTTAAGGCTAATATTTTTCCAAACCCTCAAGTTAAAATGAAATAAAGTGTGTAATGTTAAACATGTTCTGGAGATATTTTTTTGTAAACTAACACAAACGTATTTTTCTGATGGATTTAACTAGATTAACAATATTTTTTCAGTCATAGGCAGATAGTTGAAGCTTTGCACTCTAGGAGGCACGATTGGAAAAAAAAAATTCTCACCTTTTAAATCTCAAAGAAAAACAACAGACATAGAGATTGTTGCAAAGGTTAATATTCTAAGAATGTGAATGCCTTATGAAAAGCCACTGTGGACATTATTAGGAAATTCAATTGTTCTGTCTGGAATCCTTCTAAAAATCTACTATGAAGAGCACTTTACAACGAAAGCAAATTTGAACTGATTATTATTTTCAGTGTACTAAATGCTGCACACACTGGAACTGTGAATAAACATTTCTAATATTGCATTTCCCAAAGCAAAACAGAACAGGGACATGTGAATTCTTAACATGTTAGATAGGGAAAAAAAATCACATAACTTTCATACAGCAAATGGCATTGAACTCTTATTCCTTATAGTACAGTAAAAACTATAGAAGTGAAGGCACAATGTTTCTGTAGGTTTTTGTTTAAGGAAGGTACATTTAATTCAGGTTACTCCATACTTCGCTACTAGTATTCTCTTGAGAAACAGCATAACTAGACAAAAGCTATACTAGTGATTTAACAAACCTCCAGTGCATGTTTGCTACTTGTGCGGACCCCTTCCTTTTCCTCACTTAACATTACCGTATGATCGATGACGTGACGTAATGTGACGATATGACGTAATCTGAATCATCATCAATAGATGGTCACTAATTGTCCCGTTGTCTATTTTTTAACATTTTTTTTGTCAACAGCTATGTTAAAATCTTTTGTCTTAGTTTTCATCCACAAAGTTGCATTTCTATTTAGTTAACACTGCATTTTTGTTGCAGAAAAAATATGATGAATGGTTCTTGTCTTTGTTCAATGAAATCAACACTGTGCCACATTAATTTGCTCTTCCAGACCTCATATTTTCAAAGCCATCTTTTGTGAAGTAAACACACATTGGCCATAGAAGATATGAAGGCATGTAAATTTAATGTAATATGTACAAAAAAGCATCACCAATAATTCAGCTGTCAATTTAGTCCACGTATAACGACTGCAAGTTTCCAAAAGACTTTGATTGAGAAGAGATTTGATTTGAGAATTTTTACTTTACATCTCAAATAGTGTTTAAAAAATTGTCAATAAATATAATGAGATCTATTAATGCGTACATCTGGTTTTCTGTGATAAATCATAAACTGTTTAATATCCTGTTTGTGTAGTAGATAGAGTTTGTTGTCATTGTAGTGATACAAAGAAATTTGTTTGGTAGCTGTCAGAGACCAGCAGCAATAAAGAAATATAGAAATATAAATTTACACAATATAAAAATTATACAAAAGAATAAACAAAGTAAAATAATAATAATAACAATAATAATTATTATCATAATATTTTTTATTTGTATTATTATTATTATTATTATTATTATTAATAATAATAATAATAATAATGCCTTAAATATAAAAAAATGTATATTAATATTAGTGCTCTTATTACTTCTTTCTGTGTCATAATAGGGATTGGAGAATATACATTTTATTTGCATGAGGTTGCCTTCTGGCTGCCTACAGAACATTGAGTGTTGCTAGAATCAGAAAGACCTTCTCTTTTTTCAGAAAGCACTGAGGTTAATATCTCAGGTCAGCTAGTGTTTTAATGCAACGTGAATAAAACATTTGCATTAGCTTTATGACACAGGACCAGTGCATCTACACTTTCTCGTACTGTGAGAAGGAGACAATAATTAATGAAAAGCTTAATTTTTGAATCTATCCAGACCGCCTCGCTTGCCCTCTGCTTCACTCGCAGCATTAATATACAGGGCTGGAGGGCATAATTTAGGTGCTAGTAATTAAGCACAGTGAAAATAAATTGCCTGAAGATGTAACTTAATTCCTGTTCCATTTTGCTTGTTGGTTGAGTTTAAAAGATGGAGACCGTTGACACACTGAGCTTGCACTCTCGTAGATGCTTGCTGTTGAGACATCACACTGAGGAGAAACGTGGAACACCTACACTGCATCCCTGCTATTAGCATCAGATATTTATTCTGCATATGAGATGGGGGAGATTCTTTTTTTTTTTCTCACAGTTTGTCATTATGCTTTAATACCCTGCTTTAATATTCTGTTTCAGTCTCATATGGAATCCGTAATAAATGTATCAAAAATAAACGCTTGTAACAGAATGCACAATGATCTCAGCAGATCTGATCCTGTTAGGTACACATCAGGCAAGGCACCATTGTGTGCGGCATTTGAAAAAAGAAAGCTTCCAATCCATTACTGTTTTCTACCGAAGCAATATGGATGCTCGTTCATCATGAGGTGACGTTCCAGTCCAGACTTGAAATGTTTTTAAAAAACCCAGCAATTGGAATGCAGCTAACAGCCATTCTTGCGTGTCCTGCTATCACAAGGTGGATATTAATAAAGTTTTCAATCCATTATGCCCTCGTCTCTGTTTGTTCTTTTTGTTTAATTTAGAGTGGCCATTTTTGTTTAATTTAGAGCCTGAACACCGAGGGGAGAAAAAGAAACGGCAATTTTCCACTTTAAAGCAATTGATAGGTATCCTGGTAAATATTTCTGCATCCATTTTTGCAAGTGACGAGAAGAAAAGGAACTGTCCTTAATTTGAAGTAGCAGACACATAATAAATACTGGCAGGGAGTGATGCACGCCTGTGTGTCGCGCCGCACTGAGCGGAGAGGCAGCGTAGGAGGTGTTGTACATTATTGGCAGCAGGAGTCGTGCCCTCCTCGGAATCACTTCCTGCCTGCCTCATTGCACTTCGAGATCCATCGAGGGGTATTAATTATGTGTACATTTGCAACGAGGTCCCAGATTGTCACGGATCGATTTTACGGACTCGCTTTGCTGTCCTAGCTGTAGATGCCCTGTCATTTTGAGGAAAGGATGGAGCACCAGAAGCACCCGGGCTCTTAGTAAGGCCGCCCAGCTCAATAATACCCTTAAACAAGGGCCAGCTCAGCTGTTCTTTAATGTATTTATTTTTCCCTCCCAGACGTTTTGTCAAACGGAGTAATTTGCCTAAGACAGGCAGAGACTGGGGCTGGAATAAAGTACCAGCTGGTGACCGGTCTTCAGCTAAGAAGAACGGCAGTGGCAACAGATTGCAGTGTGCCTGGGCGTCTTTCCTTTAATCAAAACCCAGTTGCTTAACAATGTGCTTCATCCTCAGAGCGCTGCACTATCTTGCTCCTGTTTTTTTTTTTTTTTTTTTTTTTGTCTGAGACATCCTTCTCCTTTCCGGCGCATCTGCCATATCGGCCGTAAAAGTTCATCAAAGTTGTTCTCTCGGGGCAGGGGCTACACAACAATGCTGCTCGCTGACTAGCCATCTTCCGCCATCTCCTGGAGGGGGATGTGCAGAAAATTCCCAAGCCAGAACCCAGCAGATGGTACAGACGCAGTAAAAATGTGCAACGTACCAAAATTAACTACATTTTCAATGTGAAACAGCAAGACAGATGATGGCTAAAATAGCACCTGCTTCTCCAGGCATTCAAAAAAAAAAAAGCCACGGTGAGGGTGTGCGCTTCACAATATTTTATTCTGAAGCACACAGATTACCCCTGAGAGTGGAAGCACTGATAGGCAATAAATGCAGTATAACATAACGTGTGTAATAAAATTACTGCTTGCTCAGTTTTGTGTGCCAAATGGTTTAATAATAGGAATTTGTTCCCAAAAGCAAAACTGGCAAGTATAAGTGAAGCTTAGCCTTCCTGGGCGACTGTATTATCTCCTGTAATTCTCATTTCTCTTCTTCTTCTGTAATTTGACAACTCACAACAGTGCTTACATTTTGTGTAGCTACGTTGTCAGATGGATACTGAGTGCCATATGGTATTATATCAAGGTACACGCCAGTCAGACCTGAGAAGCTGTGTTATCCATGCACTGACTGCTTTTTAATTTCCTCTGCTCCACACAGTTCCATCTTTCTGGGGTCTGGTGAACTCGGCCTGGAACTTGTGCTCAGTGGGAAAGAGGCAGTCCCCAGTGAACATAGAAACCAGCCATATGATCTTTGACCCCTTTCTCACCCCACTACGCCTCAACACAGGGGGACGTAAGGTAAGTTTTAATACCTGCTTTCTGGTTTGTAAGTGAAACACCTGAGGGGAGTCTGAAAGTGCAACAGCAAGTTTTTAAGAGGAAGCAAGAACCCATACACTGTGAAAAATGACACCTGTGCTGTGCTACAGCCATGTGTAAATATATATTGTCTTCAAGATCTTGTACTGATGATGAGAGAGTTGAACCACTCTCTTAAGTCTTCTTCAGCACATACTAAAGACTTCCAAGGAGGTTAAGGCCAGAACTCTCTGGTGGCCAGTTCATACGTATAAGTTATTCCCCATGCTTCTTGAACCATTTTCACAATTTTAGCCCGATGAATCTTGGCACTAATGACTGGAATATGCCCGTGTTATCAGGAAAGAAAAACATCCATTGATGGGAGAACCTGGCCATTCGGTAGATCTAGATAGTCATCTGACTTCATTTTATTGCCCCATAATGTTGCTGAGCTTAGACCAGACCAGTTGAAGCCCTACCAGTTAATAACACTGCCTCCAGGGGCACAACCTGACTTTTTTTGGCTAGGCAGTGTATTTTGAGCCCCTGTTTTATCAAAACTGTGATATGTAATTTATTAGTACATGTATGACATCAAATGTATTGAGTTTATTGCATTTTCATAATGTTGTTAAATTGTTTAATTTTCCAGAGGGAAATATTGGCACAGGTATGTTGTACACATGCAATTATTTGAGTCATAGTAGTAACTGTAAGGTATAGATTTCCCCTACATTTAAACTAATATGACATTTACATTCACTAAGTTTGCATTGAACAAAAAATACTGGTTTTCATTTAAGAAAAGACTTGTCACGCTCTCAATATCTGTCTTTCACACCAAACTCAAATGAATAAGTGTCGCTGGAACTCATTTTGAAATCTATCTTGCCTGTAAAACAAACCTAAGGAATTAGTTCTTTAAAGTAAGAGGCTTTCATTATTTTCTTTTTGCATTACCAGTTTTCAGTGAGTAACATTTTCTAACATAGATCCGCTTAAAAAATGCACAGGAGTCTGGTTTAGCAAAACCAAATGTTATGTATAATTTCAGATCATATGTTATGATTATTCCATGTTTTCTATTTGAAGCATAAACAAAATCTCACATGAACAAACCAAGGACAAGAGAAAATTCTAACTGGTAATTTACAGGTCTATATAAAGAATGTACAAATGTTCAGATTTTTCATTCTAATTTAAGTCACTCTTAATTTAAGGTCTAAATGATCTAAAATTAATATAAGATCAAAAAAGCCTGAAAATATTCATGATTAAAGGATTTTCCCATGGTTGTAATACTTTGGAGGGTACTTCATAAATGCTGAAAATCTAACCACAAGAAATCAAGTCACATTAAATGTAGTCTTGATCTTTCAACTGTTATTTGAGAAATATTTAGTGGAAGATCTAGTCTCAGAACTTGGTCTACAGCAATTAAACTAAAAGTCTTCTTTAACATTAGTTCTGAGAAAGAACTTGCTCAATGTTACATCACAAAAAAGTTGACCTTTTTAGGTGAAGTCGTTTTGCATGAACAATGCTCTATAAAAATAATAACAATAATAATAATTAAAAATTACAGTAGAACTACTGTCAAATGCTTTTCACTGCTGTGTATTGGATACTAATGAATGGTTCAAGAAAATTAAAATGCCCCTGAATGGAAGTACTAATTCATTAAGAGGTGTTATGCATCGAGGTTATGTGCATTACGCTGGATTGAAGGAATCACGGTTATTAAATTGTTACATTAATTGAATATTTTCTCTGCTATATATAAGTTGCAATTACATGAAGAGGCTTTAGTCCATTAAATAATACCTGTAGAAGAGAAACCCCAGTACATTTGTATCAAAAACAGCTCATGCTCACAACACTGAAGGAGGATGGAGTTATTAGAATACATTATTAGAAGAACTTTCCTCCACGTGTGTACAACATGTTTGACCTTATTAAAACAGTGAGCCCTTGTTGTAACCACATGTAAGTGTCTTGTTCTTAAATCATTCATATCATATCATTGTTACGTTCAGCTGCATCTATAGTTTTCTACATACTTAAACAAAAAATAATCCTTCTTTGTTGTTTATTTAACCTAAATTTTATAAATTATTGCACACTGAAGTGCGTTAAGAGAAAATTCCTATTAAGACCTATTGTTTAACTCTTAACTTTCAATACTGGCAATGAACAGACAATGTTTTCTGGATATTTTATATATACGGTTAATAACATATAACCCAATAACATGATAATGTGTCGTGTTATACATGTGTATGATTTGGCATTGTAATTTAATAATAATATCACTATAAAATTTTACTAATCTCAAGATATGTCTTTAATGCATGCCTTTATTTTTGAGTTTATTCATTCAAATTGAATAATTCTATGATATTAAAAATTATGTAAATATTACCTCCAAATCCATAAAATCTATGAAAATGCATCAAATTTCAGTCACTATAACAAACATTATTTATTTTTCTTCCTTTCAAATTACATTGCTGAAAAAAGGATTTAGGCAGTATTGGTGCATCTCATTTTAAATTAAAAAAAAAAAGATTTGCTACAACATATTTAACAAATCAAATATTTAAATCATGGTTTAAACTGTCCTACAGGTTTGGCCACTGTTGTTTTCACTGATAACACCCTAGGCCAGAACTGGCCCTCACTAATTCGGTGTTCTAGGCAAGATTTTGTCTGGTTCCCCATTTTTCTTCTCTTATTTGGGGCTCCACTGGTGCCCTATGGATGGACGGCACCCGTACCATTTGCCTGTATGACCTATGACTGTGCCTCAGGCTACTATTTGAGGCTATCGTCACATATATTGTGCCAGTCCATATTGTTAGAATAAACTTGTAATTTGAGACCTAACTAATAGTATTTACTATTGGAATTTAGAAAAAAAGGGGGTATTTAACATGCAAGAGGACTGGCTGGCCAGATGGTGTGTTCTTGAACCATAGACAGGGAACACTGTGATGGCAATACTGAGTCACTATAATTACAGGGGGTACAAGGAGGGAAAATAAACATACATTTTTGCCAACAGCTCCTTACTTTCCTTTGGTCAGAATACAATGTGCATCATGTCAGCTGGCCTTCCTTTCTTGGATTTCACTAAGTTAGGTGGACTTTTCTTGGTCTGTTGCTTTTGGAATAAGTGTTTTGTTTTTTTCCTGGTTCCAGTGTAAACTATATCAAGACTATGAGCCATTTTCTTAATAACATTATTACGGCTGTTGCATAAATGCAAAATTGCAACAACAATTCAAAACCACATTTCATATCAAGGCCTCTTATGAATGGAATGAACAGCAAAGTCAGATGTTACATTCTCATTTCAATTGGCACTTTTAGTTCCAGACTGTAAACTTAAGGTATTGATAATTGATGCTCCATATAAATATTTAATTATGGTTTTTGTCCTTGAGTCCTCTTTGGTAGAACACAGACCTTTCAAAGCTGAGTAGTACCGTGTGTATTTCTGAGTTAATTACTCCCCATTCTCTTCTTGACCAGTAATAGACTGAAGACCCATCATGGCACAGATCACAATCTCCCAAACATTAAGTTCACCTGGCAGGTCATCCCTCATCCAATGTTTATTCCACCTTGTTTTCGTTATTACCTCAGTGAGGCATTGCAAATGATCAGCATGTGATCAGCATGTGATTGTTCCCGGTTTTTCTGCTGCTCTTCTCATTTTTGTGCATTGTGTCTTTGATTCAGCCTAACCTGTTTGACCTTTAGAACCTTTACTTTGTCTTTGTGGAGCTTCCACGTAAACACAGATGTTTAGAGCTGAAGGTAAAATCATTTGTGATTATGAAAATTCATTTAATTAGACAGATTACCAATTTAAATTAATTTTAAACAAGCTTGCATAGCCTGAACAGTTATAATTTCCCTCAATTTCCTCAACAGGATGCTTGGCAAATTATTGTCTCTCTCAAATCTCTCACTTGTTAGACTTTCAAGTTTTTATTGCAGCATCAGGTTAAATCTTTGGTAAATACTTTATGCCACATATATTCTTCGAAATGTATGCAAGCATAAATATGTGTGAATCCATTGACCTTATTATATATTAAATTAATTTTTTCATTGACTTTCAAATTACTTATTGTGGGCCTAGAGCAATAAGGGTATATGGTAGGATATGCTTGGGATTTAGTGCAATGGCACACACACATGCACATGCGCACACACACACACACACACACACACACACACACACACTCCAGAAGCACCTTAGGCATTCCACATTATCTGAATCACATTTTTTTTTCACTGTGGGCACTGGAACAGCCAGAGGACTCCTACACAGGCCAGGGAGAACATGTGAACTCCAGAATTGGAGCTGGGACAGAATTGAATCTGAGACACTGGATGTGTGAGGCAGCAATTCCTCCCACTGAGTCACTTTGCAGCCGACATTCCATTATGTTACAATTATTTTTTAATAAAGCATGTAGTGCTCAGTGTCGTTTTTGATAAACGTAGAGACACGTTTCAATTTGGGATATTTTGGAACATTAAGTGCTTTTGGAAACAGCTTCACTACAGGACAGGCAATGGACATTGCAACAATTTAGAAGTTTAAGTTGAGAAGCTTTAATCATTTAGACTGAGAATTGTAACAAAATAACAGGTTAGTGTCTAGAGATCTTGATCTTGGTAATAAAATGACAAAGGGAAATGGCAATTTGTTTGCAACTTAATGCTATTACAGCAAACAGTACCTTTTGTGTTTTATTCCCACAAAACAAACATTCCCTTGACAAACACACTGGTTAAGCACCTGTAATATCAGAAGACAATGAACACTGCAGAATGCAAGTCTACATTAATCATCAGCGTATTCCAATGACAGTGGCATCACTGTTGTTCAGTTTGAGTAGAGATGTATATAGAGCCATGGATAGGGTTAGGAGCATTGTCTAGGCCTCTGGTTGTGTTGTATGCAGCACTGTATGAACCTTAGGATGTGACAGAAAGGCCCGGACCGTGCGTCAAAGTTAACCAGCGGCACCCTTTGCTGTCTCACAAACACCGCATAGAAGGTTCTGTCTGCCCATCTAGTGAAAGAATGGCAGTGAGAGGGTCTTTTGCCGTGCTCCCAAAACATTGTTAAAACATGTGAAGGTGCTTCATGTGATGCTGTATTAACAGCAGGTCTTCACAGAACATACTGTGTGTTTGCCTAAGCGCATAGCAAGATGAGTGACCTCAGAGGAAATAGGGCGCTGCAAGAAGCCTCAAAAGGCCTCCGCTTTTCAGGCGCGTGGGTGAAGTGTTTGGCAAACCACAATGTGTCAGGCACACTGAAGGTTGGATAATCAAACTGTAAATTACGTAGCAGGCATCGTGCAGCAGATAGAAGACAGAATATTTTTTTTTATTTTTTTTTTTGAATTAACATGAGAAATTTTGACCATCTACTTGCTCATGCCTATGTACAATTAAGGGTAGGTTGTGATTCAGGCCTAATGTTCTTGAGGCAACATTAGTTAGGCAACTTTTAATTGCTTTCAAGATAGCTTTTCAATCAGCAACATTGTAAAGTACTAAGGCTATTTGCATTTGTAAGCCAGGGATGAACAACCTTTTCTTCAAATTAGTCACAAGTTTGGCAAATTAAATGTTACATGGATAGAGAGAATTTAAAAAAAGTGTCTCCAGGCAGTGAGCAGGTTAATGTCAATAATAATAATAATAATATCATCATCATCTTTTAATATTGTAAAACAGTGTGAAAGGCTTTGGGTCCTTATTGAAGAGATGATACATGTATCCTTATACCTACTCTATTATGTTAATTGAAAAGTACAATAGATACACTACAATTACATTGCCATCCTTTTCTATAACAGCAGTTGTTACAATGAAAGTTATAGTGTGATGTGCTGTTTTACAGCCAGAACTTACAAGAATCCACAAATTGTAGCATGACTTCAATGAGCAAAGTGGTTAGATGGACTGGAAAGAAAGGGACAGCAGTGTGCGTGTCCTTCTAATAAGACTGAATCTCATAAGACCCCAAATGGTTGTATACTAAAATGAAACAGAAGTTCTGGCCCGCTATCTGGCTCCCCAGGTTCTAATAGTTTCCCGGAGAGTGCACTTTGGTTTCAGTCTTTGACCAGGTAATATTCTAACATTACACCAGCTATGTATACAGAGCTTGGAACCTGATGACTATTTCATGGAATCATCAGAGCTAGAGAGCAGTCATCTTTCTGCTGTCTGGCTTATTGATGAGCTGGCTTTTCATATTTTCAGTGGTTTTTACGACTCCATCGCCGAGTCTGACTCCATCGCTGAGTCTGGCAAGCAAATCTTGGCCTGCTTGTTAAGGTGACAGAGTCCAATGTTATGGAGAGCCAATAATACACAGTATGACCATCCCCCCTTGTAGACAATGCCCTCCTCAGTGTCACGTGCACGCACACAAAGTCATTTTGGAAGAGCGGCAAGACGATCTTTTTTGAATGATGTTTTATGCAGAGTCATGCTTGAGATGCGGGATACGTGAAACTACTCCTGTAGACCACTTCACAAAAAAAGCAGCTCTTTGATGTAGCCGGCTAAAATTCCACCACAATGAAGAATGAGAGAATTGAAACCCGCTGGGAAACGCAAGTCTAACAAAACCTGCTTGCAGAAATGTCCGGCGCATCTGAAATATGGTCTTACTTGGTTAAATTCACTGTCATGTGAGTTAAATAACTATAAACTGGTGCGAAATTGGGAGTCCTTCACATTCACTTCTATTCACCTGCTAATAATCAACAGTTCGGTATTGAAATGGAGAAAGAAAGAAAAGAGTGCAACTGTTTAACTGTGCACCTCACAGCAGTAGGGGAACCAGCTACAGGTACATACATACTTGGAAGTTACATGGAAGAACACCCACATTGTGAGTTTCTACGTGAAAGATGACTCATTTCACCAGTACGTTTATTAAACGTTAATGTTCTAAACATACAACAGTATTTTACTCAGCAATGAATCTGCCTTGTGTGTGTGTGGTGTGTGTGTGTGTGTGTGTGTGTGTGTGTGTGTGTGTGTGTGTGTATACCCTCCATCAAGGCCACTTGAAAACATCCTTCTGTGATGTATAAAAGCCTAGCACTGTGCCTGATACATGAAAATATGATGATGTTGATGATGATTATTATTATTATTGTTGTTGTTGTTGTTGTTGTTTTTCACTGCTACCAGTCTTATGTCAGTCTGATCAATGTATCACCTTTAACATTCTTTAGAATTAAACGCATTCATTTGAAAGGGCTTTGTATTGACAAAAACTGGATTTGTAATTTTTGCGGTAAATGACACTGTAATGCTCTTTGGGTATAAGTTTAAAGTCCATCACTCTTCATTTTACTAATTTAAATACCCCCCCTTAAAAGCTGGAGTTAAAATATTTGTAGTAATCCTATAGTATGATGTGTCTATAATTGTCTTCTTGAATGCTTAAGCCTTGTATTTGGAATTTTAGGTTGATGCCATTTTGCCACATCTTTGAGCTTTCATGGTTTTCAGCCTATGTTTTCATTATATTTGCTTATCTATTTTTTGTCTTTAATATGGCCTTTTGCTGTCCACCTTTGCTGCAACCTGTGATTTAAGATGAATGCATGCAGTAGCTCAATATTTTCTTATTTATGACATATTAACATATCATTCATTTTCCAAACCGTTTAATCCTGTTAAGGGTCGCAGGTAACCTGGAGCCCAACCCAGGAGACATAGGGTGCAGTGCAGGGGACACCCAAGGTAGGGTGCCAACCCACTGCAGGGCACACACACACGAGCACACACTACAGACACCAATCAATCTAACCCGCATGTCTTTGGACTGTGGGAGGAAACCGGAAAACCTGGAGAAAACCCACCAAGCACAGGGAGAACATGCAAACTCCACGCACACAGACCCAAGGCAGGAGGTGCAAGGCAACAGTGCTAACTACCACACCACCATGCCACCATATTTATTTATGTAATAATTAATTTATATATTGTAAATTATCATTCTCTAGGTTTTTTGACACATAACTTGTCCATCTCTTTAACAAACTAAGTTGTTAATGAACAGATGAGCATACATGGCACAGGTAAAATGCAGTTTTGTAATTTTCAGTTTGTGTAGCTACATTAACCTGTCTGCTGTGCAGTATTGACTTTTTGTAAATGCATAATTACAAGTGTTAATTAGTTTGTTAATATTGTTACACTTGTAGTAGCATATGAAAGTCTGAATTGTTACTGGTTTATAACTCTTGTGGAGACATAAATATCAAGAAACCCAGTGCTGTTTGCATAGGCTTGGTACTCTCTCACATATGCTCTTTGAATGTAGCATTTTAACCATGCACAAGGTTAGTTTTGACTGAAATGTTTTATTTCAGAAACCAGACTGAGAATTGTGGTGCAAAACAGAAAAAAATGAATAGCCCAAAACCAATATCACAGTACTTAAAAAAAAAAAAAAACAAAAACAGGCACAACAACAAGGAAGTAAAAACATAACTAGACAGAAACTAGATGTGGGAGAAGAGATCATCATGGCTAAACCAACTAATCAGTAACAGAAAACCCCACATCAAATACAAGACAACCTGACATAAATAAAAGCATCTAAACTACATAAGAAGTATACAATCAAACGAAAAACGTTCTGGCTGGGACTTACAATAACATAATGAAATGCATGCATCTTAAGTTATTCGGCCATTCATCCCACTTATTGATAGAGAAGAACAGCGCTGAGGACAACTACAATGGCTTATATTTACTATCAGCAAAACATTTTCACAGGTATGTACTGTCAGCTTTCTCATTTAACTGAAAAAGGCCTTGAAGAAAACTCTCCTTGCTTGTTCAATTTCCTAGACAGGAAGTCATTGCCAAGCCAAGAGTTAGATCTGAAGACAGCAGAATTTGTGAAAGTGCTGACTGGGAACGCCTTGTCTTTTGTCAGTCCCATATTAATTTATCATGAAATTATTATGGAGCACTTGGGGGCAGAGTATTTCTGCCATCATTTCAGGGCTCTGTTCCCTTTAAGGTCACTTGTCTTGTCACAATTTCCTCATGATGGACTGTTTAACATTTGACCTGTAAAACGCAGAAAAAGTGCTCTGTAAATGAAGGATGCTAACATCTTAGGTATTTAGCATCCAGTTGTTTAGCGCTTTGTTTTTCAGAATAGCATGTAGAAAATGTCTTCCCTTCTGCATCGAAGAACCAGACATTGTCAGTTGTGGTACCCACAGGAATAAGTATTTCCCCCTTAGAGCATTTCAAGTGGTTAAATCCATGCACTTTGATCGGACAAAGTAAAGCAGGATGCACTCAGTAATCACTAATTAGTTTGAATGCTATTCCATGCTTCATCACAGCCATATCTTTAATGTTAAAAATGTGCGCCAGCTATTTATACACTTGTTAATTAACACATAAATTTGATGGGGATTCTATGAAAGTCTTTAGGGCAGACATCCTGATTAACCAAACAGGGATGCTATAAGTAATTCTCTATTTGAGGTCTGCATTTGCAAGGTTTTCATCTGAAGTTGTTATAGTTGTCCCTTTTGTGACACTCAAAGGTTAGTGGAAGAGGAAAAGAGAAGCAAGAATAGAATATGGGAAAAAAAGAGTCGTGCAGGAATAGAGTTTGCAGAGAATTATCAGAATGATGAGAGCTTCTGGGAAAAGAGTATGTGGTTGGAGGTCTGTTAACTGCCTTAATTAAATAAATGTCTGATTTTACAGTGATGATGGTGCGATTCCATTAGCACATCTGTACCATACCATACAATGCCTGGGGTAATTTCCACTACACTGTTACCCGTTCTGTACTATGTCAGATGGGCCCTGCTCAACAGCAAGACCAAGTGTGCCAGAGTCTGTTTTCACCAAGCTTGGCTATGTCAAAGGAACATGAGTGGCTAGGCGTTTGTTGCAGGACTGCAGGTGTCTTGTTTGATTCTTGAGGGAAGTCAGTGCTGTTTTTGGTTTTGTTTAAAATTTAACTCAAGGTGGAATTCAAGCAAAACAGGTGTGTTGTAACAATTCTATTTTATTAGGGGTGCAGAGGAATTTTGGCATCAAAACTAATGCAAGGAAGGAGAGAGTGATCAGTAATGCTCAATTGAGAGAGCTGCTGTTATGCTTTATTTTTTATTTATTAAAGCCTCTGTATAATAATTTTATGCATAACACTTCAGCTGGTGCAATGGAGAGGATCAGGCACTTTTAGCTGTTTGATCACTGGAGAAAATGCAGTACAACTTGTAAAGGTACGTCAGAAACTAAACGGTGTTTGAAAACACATCTGCTAAATGTGTTTAAATGTGCTAAAGCAGATACTGGAGTGCTCTGTATAGCAAAATACTGATATACATGATTATAGAACAAAAAAATGCTGGTATATATCATTATATAACAAAAAAGATATATATCATTAATTAAACAAT
The DNA here is from genome assembly GCA_025773905.1 of Chitala chitala. Lineage (NCBI taxonomy): Eukaryota > Metazoa > Chordata > Actinopteri > Osteoglossiformes > Notopteridae > Chitala > Chitala chitala. The sequence goes on from JABJVR010042505.1 coordinate 28,749, forward strand.
CAGCAGAATTGCGAGATAGCCTGCAAAGTGTTCCATGTGTCCACCTGTGTTGCTGTCTGTTTCCATTATGACTTTCTTGAGTATTACATGTAATTTCATGCCACCAGTTTAAGCAGCACCGTTTAAAAGCCATACTTACACAACAGAAATGTGATTCATACCATACTGCATGCATTGATGCTCTTCGAGCGCAGTACAGAATGATACAGTTGTGCCAGTGGAATAACACCATAATTTACTCTAGCACTCAAGCAAAAACATTAGTATATTGGCAGTACCATCCAAAAGTTAATTGAAATGCAGTGTTTGTGTGAACAAAACTCTTGACCGTTTTCCTGTAATGTCATAGAACTTGACTTTTCTTTCGCTGTTGTAGCAGTTAAGCCTTGAGGACACATCATTTTCACCACACTGAATTTCCAGTACTGATATTTTGAAAAACAATTTTATGCCATTAACTGTTAACTCAGGTTGCGTAACGTTACACGTACAATTTCATGTTGGTGTAATATTATAGTGAGGTGATATCACATTTAATTTTTTTTGTCCAAATGTAGAAATTGAATGTACAATCATACAGCATACCGAATTCTGTGCAATATATGTTATGTTTTGCAAAAGTTTTAATATATATGAAAGAGGGATGGTTGGAATTTTCAGACTGTTTGTAAAGGATAGCGTTTTAACTTTCAAAATGAAACGGTGTCGTTGCCGCAGAGCAGTGAAGTCACAGACGTGACTTTACAGATTATAAACATCTCACAATAAAACTGAACTGTTAAAGTCCATGGTCTGTTATATTATTATCATCTCTGAAAAGAAACCCCGGATGCCTCATTCTTCAGTGTTTTTATAGCCTCGACTGGGTTTCGTAAACCTGCTAATAGAGAAATAAAGTGTGGAGTGAGATTTAAGATGGAAAACACAATTAGAAAATAATAATAATAATAACAATAATAATAATATCAAATACTTTGGCTGTTTAGAGTTTGAAATAACATGTAATCGATTATATAAGGTAAATAAAGAGAATCACATGTTATCTCATGTGATACTTCTCTAACACACTGCAGAGCTGTTTTTTATATCCAGTAATGAGCTTTTCAAAAATCTTCAAACGTGCAACTTCTCTCAAAATATGAGCAATTGCACTGTTGCAGTTATTTCGATTTTAATATTTATAAAAAGCTAAAGAGAAAATAACTATTTTGATTTTAGTGCACCATGTTTTCCTAGCCCCTCGGTAATGGCTGCGTGTTAGATGTGTAGGTGCAATTGGCAGAGAGACCTATAAAAAGTAACCATGATTCAATGTAGGAGAGCCACTAAATAACAGTGTTTTTTTCCTTACTGTTTTCCATAACGCTTTTGAATGTGCCTTCTTTGGCTGACATCTGTCTTGTTTTTACTTAATTATTTTGTTTGCTTAGCAGACCTACCATCCAAAATAGCTCAAACTAAACACCAGTCTGAAGTTCACTGGTATATTCTGTTATTTCATCTAATGTACTTCGAGTTAAACACAATATGTTTCTTTCTTATACCAAGCACGTTTCTGTTTGGGCCATGATTTATTCATCTTGTGTTATGAGTCAGTGTTTCTGCCCGTTTCGCTTCCTGGCACCATTGTGACATGGAGGCCTAAATGAACATAAAAATTTTATTTGTTTTCCCCGTTTCATCGAGAGGACATCATGACACAACGGTGGGTCCTCTGTAATCAGGATCAATTTGTGGCCTGATTAAGTTGTGTACTATAGATTACTGCAGGTACTCTCATCGAAAAGGCCATTTTTCTTTTTCTAATGATGCTGATCCAAAAGTTTTTATCCTTGCTGCTTTAATTTTTGTCTGTCCATTACAAGCAGACAGTGACTTAATGAACTAGAAATAGGACAGGAAACCAGCATAAATCATCTCTGTCTTGTTTCCTGTGGCAGTAGAAGTTACTCCTCCATGAGGTATTGAAATGAATTTGCCCTCTTACATCCAACTGATAGTTGGGTGTCAACAGTTGAGCTGTGGGAATTATATACCATTCAGCTGGGACGTGTACTTAGCATCTTGCATATTTTTGGTAGGTTTTGTGAACCTCCATGTTTTTGGTTATGGAAAGTTGAAGAACAATTTGAGGAGAGTGTCTTCCTCAAGGGTACTTCAGTTGGCACCTTCCAGCTCATGAAGTCACATTGTAAACTGCTACCCTGCTGTCCATCTGTGTTGAGCTCAGTGGCAGAACACCAACCTGACTGGGACTTGTCAGTAAACATGTACCACATACTGTATGACCTTGTAAGGAATAAAAATGCATCAATAGCAATTCGAAAATAGCCAGTGTAAAAATTTTTAGAAAATTAAAGCTTATAAGTATGGTTAATGGAGGTCAGAAGAAAGATATGTATTTGACCTATAAAATATCTTTATATATTCCAGGGAAGGTACGGTAAAGGTCTTTTACAGTTTAAATATAT
>JABJVR010042526.1:0-25000 GCA_025773905.1 Chitala chitala
ACAGACCCAAAGCGGGAATTGAACCCCAGGCCTGGAGGTGCGCGGCGACAGTGCTAACCACCACGCCACCGTGCCGCATGCAAATAGATGCATACATTAATTTATTTACTACATTTTTATCTGCGTTTAAATTATTCTTGTGCTTACATACAGTATGTAATTTAAAAGAAGAACTCACATTGCAGCTGATCATATGAATTAAAAAAGAGACATACTTATAATGTGTATTGTAAAACACATTCGCATTGGCTAAAATTTATCCATGATGTAGTTTGTCTGCATGGTTTTTATAAACCTGTGGATAGTGGCTAATACTGTGTCCAGCACTCTCCCACCAACAGGGGGAGCCCTTGTCTTCCCTATTTGCTCGGTTAACTACCAGGAAGTGCTGATCAATTTGAATCAGACCCCTGTATTTACAGAGACGTGGTCAAGCTTCAGGTTCTCTTACTGCAAGGATAAACACATGAAGACCTGATTACATTTCAGGAAAAGCTGTTCATGAAAGGTAAAGCCACACAGATAAACGCACACACCTCCCATTGTCATCCTCCAGGCTTTTGACGGACCAGCTCCTAAAATAAACCCACTTCCTCTCCAGGGGAAACCGGGACCCAGTGTGCACCCAGCTGGAGAATTCATCTTGCGCTTCATTTCAAGAAGAAAACAAATCCCATGGCGAACTACATGTTGGCTTGTTCCAAGGGGCCCAGACTTGGAGAGGGCAAACTGCAATGGGGTGAATTTTTCACTTCGGTTTAAATCTTACCTGAGTAAGCCTGCAAGGTGGACTTGCACAATGTGCTGGCAACCCACAGGGTTCACACAGATGCGTTCACCTGGCAACCCACTTGTCTTGAGTCTGATGCACAGCAGTGCCAACATCCCAAGATGTTAGATGTTCACTTCCAAAAGACAACAGGGAATTCCTCTGAATAAAAAGGGCTTTGCTGTGTTAGACGCTTTGGAGGCCTTGAATCCAGCAGGGCAGCCTGCATGGGAGATAAGGATATGCTCAGCATGGGCTGGCGAAAAAACATAGGAGCAGTATTTGCAGTTAATTGTCCAGCTGCGAGTCAAGGTTGGGCCATTCTTATCGACAGGAGACCCCTCCTACCAACACGTCCATCCCGTCTTCCTGCTGCACGCCACCCCCAGAATCCTGAGAGGCACCTCTTGTTCTCTGGTCTCAGGGTGAGCCAGACACCTGGTCCAAAATCAACAGCACATGTTGAAAGGGACTAACCACTCTCTGTCTCATGCTGAGCATGAAGTCATTCCATCCTACTATAGTAAACCGGCACCATTTGCCAGGCTAAAGGGAAAAAGCGTGGCACCAGGCCAGTGCGGATGTATCTTAGGCAACTGAGTAGAACGATGATGTCCAGAAAATACCTGCTGCTGAGCTTAAACACGCAGAAGTGCAGGGGACAACATTTTGAGGCTATGTAACGGACACCTCATGTCTGATCTAATAATGTAAAGATGCAGATGGCAAAGAGACACACAAATGGCTGCTTCCATCCATGATAATTAAACATGAAGCTTTGGTCTAATAATTCAAGCTAAATGTTGTTTTCATTTGGTACAGATGACTGTGAAATTAGTAAACAGAAACTGCCAGTAATTAAAATCAAGTGTAACAGTATATTCGACCATGTAATATTTCCATGCACATACAGTATAACATTTTGTCAATTCTTATGATGTTTTATGAAGAGCTGTATATTTTTAAATATAGTCTTCTAGCTATGTAGTTACTCATAACTATTACACAGATAGGAGTGTTAACATAAAAACCTTAAAATTTCAAAATTTTTCCACATAATTGTGTTTTGAGTGTATATACAGAACTTTAAAGAAGATAATGTATAATGACGAGACCTAGAAAGTAAATAAGTTTATCGAGCAAAATATGACTGTAACTTATTGCCAATAAAGTAGACGCTTGGGAAATAGATACAAAAATGTCAAAGGTTTCTGCTGCGAAAGGAATGCATCAAAACCCATTCCTGGATCCCAACATCTTTAGGTTCATCTCAACACTCGTTCTGTGGCTGCACAGTGCATCCTATTAAAGTTCGCCAGCAGGGGGCAACAAAGGATTCTAAATCAAAATTAAATCTACTCATGCAGTAACCAATCGTTTGTACCAGCAATTAGGTATACACGTATATATAAAGCCAGCGCTGTTATTGAAAGTTAATATATTATCTGTAATATAGACAGAAAAAGATTGGCAGACCCTTGTTATGTGCATGACATAAAACACAGAGAGTTCACGTGCAGGGATGAAATGCACTGCTACTTCAAAAATTTCTTCAGTTATTTTAGAAATAGCCAAATGGCCGTTTTGTTTAATCCGTATATCGCTCTTGTAGCCTGTTATCTTCCTTCATCGGCTACTTCTTGAAGTGGTTTCGTACGACGCGTCGGGAGTTCAGTCCGAAAGTGATCAGACAGAGTGAACATCTGAAAACTATTTCCACCAATTAAAGGGAGAAACTATCAGCACTAAACATCGTCCGTTTCCACGGAATCGCTTCAGTCGCCCCTACTTGCACGTTCTCTCATAAATAGCGACAGAACCTTTCCCAAAAATATTTGTTTATAGAAATAACAAGGTTATAACAAGGATACCATGCTAAAGATGAAATGGCGTCCACACCTGTGCCTTGGTGGAGGGGGGGTGTCCAGAGTGGAGTAGACTTGGGACAGAGCAAAAGCCCCCCCTGTTCGTACTCCGTGACTGATCCCCGTGTGTGGGCACACTATACTTACACGCAGTGCGGAGTTCAAACAGCAAGAATCTGGAGTCAGACATAAGGAACACCAGGACCGATAGCTATCTAAACCAGACCTGCAATGAAAATCCACTGAAGAGTGGCGTCTTAATTCTATGACCATAAAGGCAAAATATGCATTTGTAAGTCCACACTGTATTGTAAAAACCCTTGTGAAAACCATGCAATAATAAAACTGACCCCTATGGTTTCTACCACAGTGCAAGAATGTAATGTCTCATGTACACACAATTTTTTATTCATGTAAAGTTATGAAGGTATGCAGATAGCAACAGATGTCAAACAGCAGATGTCAGAAATCGACAAACACATCTGCTTGTAGACGTCTTTACTCATGGAAACAAGATTACAGTAAACTCACTCATTGGTCAGAAGCGAACCGGACAGGACGTGCACAACGACAGAAGGGTTAACCGAGCAAAGGCCTGTGAGAACGTCATGGGAGGCGACAGTGGGGCGCATCATTATTGTCTCTCCATAACAATGCAGGGGTGAGAGCAGGGCGGCAGTCAGCGGGAGGCATGAACGCGCGGAGGCGGCAGGCGCTGTCGGGACACGGTGGGAACAAAAGGTTACCGTATTGCAACAGAGACCGTGTTGACTTTTCAAAAGGAACAGCCATGAGTCCAGGAGCGAGAATCTCTTCCACGCGCACAGAGGGGAACGGAGTCTGGAGGAATGGAATTCCATCAGCTCCAGCTTGATGTTCTTGGCAACACTCACATAATTGCTGCTTGGGAAAATACGATTTCCTAGCAGGTATCTATGAGTTGTCATTTGTTCACTGTTACATAATAAACAAGAAAAATATAACCTGAGGATAAATTGTGATTTACAGTAGGCCTATGTTTAATGTTCAGTTTTAGTCTGACACAAACTATAGTTTTACTCTAAACTGTAACATGTCTAAAATATGCTGCATCTTTCAACTTCTGATTACATAATGTACATAATGTATTTCAAACGCAAGAACGTACAATATTAAACTCAGTTTTTTTAACCTAAAAATGAATGTACATCTCAAAAATTTTAAGATGCAACATGTAAAGTAAATTTGACATTTTGTTAATATCTGTTAATCTGTTATTTTTTGTACTGAAGTTTGTTACTCAGTGAATGTAGTTAGAGTTGACGTTGACTTTATAGAGATATATTGACATGTTTCATATGTTAACCACAGTGTATTAATTCTTTCTTTACTATTACAAAAGGAGTATAGCTCCTGTTACACAAACAGTACACACACACACACACACACACACACACACACACACACACACACACACACACCAGTCACTGTCCCCCCCACAGACCACTCATATCCATAACCTGAGATTTTAAGAGCAGCTTCTTAGGCTGCTCAGAACTCACAGTTGCAGATCCCCCATGCTGGGTAGGGTCCTCTGCTCTACACTCTGTATTACAATACATTTTATTGATTATGTCTGTTAACAAATGCAATTATTGTTCTGTATTTGTGTACCTGTGACCTACATAGTGTGTTTTATGTTATGTACTATGTCCTGTATGTACAATCTGAAAAAAAAATATTATTATTGAAAGTGAACACATACATACATACATACCATACATACATACATACATACACAATGATCAGCCATTACATTATGCCCATCCACCTAATATTGAGTAGGTCACCCTTTTGCCACAAAAACACCGCTGACCTGTTGAGGCATGGACTCCACTAGACCTCTGAAGGTATGCTGTGATATCTGGCACCAAGCCATCAGTAGCAGATCCTTTAAGTCCTGTAAGTTGTGAGGTGAGGCCTCCATGGATCAAACTTGGTTTTCCAGCACACCCCACAGATGTTCGATTGGATTGAGACCTGGAGAATTTGGAGGCCAAGTCAATGCCTCAAGCTCATTGTGTTCCTCAAACCATTCCAGAACTATTTTTGCCACTGCCGTCAGAGAATACCATTTCCATGAAGGGGTGTACTCGGACAGCAACAATGTTTAGATAAGTGGTAGAAGTAACATCTACATGAATGGCAGGACCCAAGGTTTCCCAGCAGAGCATTGCCCAAAGCATCACACTGCCTCTGCTGGTTTGTCTTCTTCCCATACTGCACCCTGGTGCCTTCTCTTCACCAGGTTAGCAATGCAAATGTGCCTGGCCATTCACATGATGTAAAAAGAAAATGTGATTCATCAAACCAGGTCACCTTTTTCCATTGCTCTGTGGTCCAGTTCTGATGCTGAAGTGCTCAAGTAACCAGCATTAACTTTGTAAGCTATTTGAGCTGCAGTAGTTCTTCTATTGAATCGGAGTACATAGGCCAGCCTTTCGATCCCTGCGTGCACCAACGAGCCTTGGGCGCCCATGACCCTGTCACTGGTTCACCGGTTTTCCCTTCATGGACCATTTTTGGTAAGTCCTGACAACTGCAGACCAGGAACATCCCACAAGAGCTGCAGAGTTGCTCTGACCCAGTCATATAGCCATCACAATTTGGCCCTTGTCAAAGTCACTCAAATCTTTATACTTGCCCGTTTTTTCTGCTTCCAACACATCAACTTTAGGGACAAAATGTTCACTTGCTGCCTAATATATCCAACCCACTACCTGGTGCCTTTGTAATGAGATAATCAATTCCATGTTATTCACTTTGCCTGTCAGTGGTGATCTGATCGGTGTGTGTGTGTGACTTTATTAAAGTAAGTGTGTGATATATATAGTAGAAGTCCCACATGTACTGTAACAAAGTCACGAAAATAACGTCTGTGTGTAAAATGAACCCTTTTCTAAATCTTGTTGTTAAGGTTAGTAGATGTATTTATCCCAAAGTTTAGTAGCAGTGTAGTGCATAGAATATCTTCCTTTGTTACTGATCTCAGCCATTTGATTGCAGTTTTGGTATAACTGGGGCGTGGTGCTGACAAGTTTACAAAACAGATCAAAGAGGAATGCAAATTCCAAAAGTAACTATGGCAAGTGTGCAGATATTTTAGAGAATATGTCGAACGATTTCCCAATAAAAATTATGTTAATAGAATGATATCTGCTCACCTGTCTGCTGTTTTAAGCAAAGTAAGAGGGAGGCATTGTCATTATTTTTCAGTGAATAGACACAAGGACAAAACAGCACCCCAAGCTGCTGCCACATAGAGAGTGCTTAAAATGCTCTCTTACCACGAAAATGTTAAATGAAAAAGATACGAAGACAGTTTACAGTAGGGTACACAGCATGGCCTTAAAAGGCAAACCATTGCTGAATTTTGATACTTGCTGATGACTTATGCTTAAATGCTTTTAAAGTTTTTCAATTATCGAGAAGTGCAGTTTTGAACAATTCAGGTGCTTTACTCAAAGGCACATCGCAAACACCTTTTAATTCCTAACTTGCACTGGCAGTCTTCTTAAACTTTACTGAGATTTCATAAGCCTTCCTGTTGTGATAAGATCATGTTGTGTACTGCTGGGTTGGACTGAGGTCAATGGTTTTACCACTTGGCAAAAATGGTAACAGTAAAATGAAGCATGCCAGTCAGTGGCCTGGTGGCTCAGTGGGTAGAAACCCAGCCTCTCATAGGGAGGTCTCCTCTTTCAAAAGTCCCAGCCAGCCAGGTATGTCCTTCAGCAAGATGTTGGGGCTGCATGTGGCTGCCAACAGCTCCACCCAGGGGATAGGCTAAATGCAGTGAAGTAATTTCCCTCTGGGATTAATAAAGTACTATTATAACAATTGTACACACCATGTAAGAATGATACTGTGCTTATCTAATGTAATGAATTAGTTTTATTGCATTTTAACTACTGTTCAGTGTGCTTCAGTTTTTTGTAATGTTTTTGGTTAGTCTACAAGAAGCAAAGTGAAGTGGAAGTGAAACAAAAACATTATAGGCTTTGCAGAAGGCTGCACATCCCATACTGGACACAACCAACAGTTTCTGTTCACCGATATCACCCAAATCCAGTGGAGGGTTTAATGGTGTTTAAAGTTATCAGATTGAAAAAACACCTTACAGTATTTCCAGCTACACACATCTGAACAGATTGGCCAAAACATCTACAGAATCAACTAGGAGAAAGAAGGTAGCCAAAAACTCTGCAGGACCTCTTGGTAAGTCAAATGAAGCAGATTTAACAGCCTTAAAAAAAGACCTGTTAAAGAAGCCCCATGGATTTATGGGGCAAAACACTTGATACTGGCTGGCAGCAATGTTAGAAGCTAATATGCAAAAGTGAACTGGTTTTCAGTTAATGTCCAGAACATGCTGTGAGAAGCTCATTATTTCTGTCCTGTTTCATCTTCACATGCATGTGCCTTTTAATAACAAACCTATTACATGTACATGTGTACATAAGATAAGGGTGAAGTTTAAATATGAATAACATTCATAAAATTTATATAACTTTAATTTGGGGTTATAAAAGCAAGAATTGAATCAATGAAAATCTGGGCAAGATTAGGTTTGGTGATTTACAGTGGGCTAGAGTATGTAATTTTAATTAGAGAATTTATTTAGTAAACACCAGGTAATGTTATTCTACTCAAGAATCCATTAAAAAAACAGTGAAAAAAGTAGGATCCAACACACACAACTGATGTCAAGACCAAACACGTTTTCACCGCAGGAAGTAAATTTGACACAGCTAATGGCAGCCTGTCCACACCTCATGCATGTCAGAACAACCCTTCATCACTTTTCACTTTCTATACAGAGTGCAATTTAATGTCTAAACATCATTGCTTTCCATATATCTTGTTATGAATTTGCAGCCTTTATGCTTTTTCCTGTTATAACATATTTTTTTTGTGTTTTGTTAACATAAATAGGTTTATATATTTTTAATGGTAGTTTTTCTTTATTGTTGTAAGAATTTTTTAACAGTTGGAAATGGTAATAAGTCACCCTGATGCAAACCCCAAAAGCTCTGTTTTGCCAATTTTGCATTCAGCATTGACTGCTATTTCTAAATTGTAAATGGTTATATACTAGTGTAATTTTTCTTCCATACTACAAAAACTGAAACATTCAATTAATCAATCCATCAAAATATCAAAAGCTTTGGCTCAATAGTTAAGACTATGGAGTTGATATCTATTAACAGAGAATTAAAGTAATTCATGTGTGGTGTTCTTTCTTTACTATATTTAGTTGCAGTGCGCTGATTTACACATGTAACTGCATAAGCTAATTTTACACTTTTTAGTATATATTTTGTTCAGCTGTTGGTTTTCTTCCTATTAAACAGCATGGTAATTAGACAAACATTGACGACCATTGTAAAACGACAAACAGCACAGCTGATATCTGTTTACACTGTTCACTGTTTATATCAAAGTCAGTAAGGCTCACATGAAGATGTGAATTATGGCTTAAAAACAGCTGGCCTGCTTTTATTTAATTTAACTTTATTTTTTTATAGTAGAACCTAATTAAGCAAGCAAAGAATAATAACTGGAGCCACCAACATATTGTTGCAATAAGTTACTTGTTTTTCTTTAAGAAGTTAACTAAATTAAATAATTAAGCTCTCACAAGCTCAGCTCATGCATGTAACTTTTATCACATAAAAGCTGGAAAGAATTTTCATGTTTACATATTACAATGTATCAAATATCTTAGCATAAATCTTCAACATTAATTTTATTTTTTTATTAAAGCTGCTTTTACAGAACTATTTATAAGATTCATAACACCAGTACCTCTATAATAAAATATGGACATAATTTTGCATAGCTCTGTCTTGTGTATGATAAGTATAGGACCTCTGTATTGACCCAAGCATGATACCTGCCACAGGGCATTCATCATGTTTCTGTAGCATTCAGCACAAACTATAGGGTTTACACAAAGACAGTGCAGAGACGTTAATATGAAAAATGCAGCTTAACATCATTTTACCTTAGCGCTGGCAGAAATGTACATGACGCTGGTATTTATTGGGTGTCAGCTCACCACCTAGCAGAGGATTTGTTGCAGTGATTAATGGTGTTTGTGCAATACAGTAGCAGACTGGCTGTGGTGTTCAATAAACTGGGAAAAGAGGGGGGTACCCAATCTAATATGAAGCAGGATGGGGTTCGGGCGTCGTCCATCTCTGCCCACCACAATTGTCTCTATCCACAGGGGCCGCCTAAGACCTCACCAATGGGTAGCAGGGTAACTACTAGCAAAGTCTTCAAGAGGGCTGGAATAAGCTCAAGGCACCATAAATCTCCCACTGAAAAGAGCATCTCAGAGGACACACTGGTGTTTGCTGAAAACAATTCTTTGCAGAGACATTACCAAATATAAGCACCTATGCATAAATTTGGGAGGAGTCTTGCTGCCAGAGGACAAAAAGAAGGGATTCGCTATGTGCTGAAAGAATGAAGAGATGAGAGACATAAAAATGGCTTCCATACCTTGCCGGTGAATGCATTAGTGTTAACGTTTGAATGTTCCAAAGAGCTTTCGCAATAGCAATCTGAAAGAAATGAACCAGGAAATGATTTAGGCAACTAAGACTTTTCAGGCCATACAGATGTTGTCATCATTTTATTGAGTAAGCCATCTATTTACAACTCCTGGTGTTCTCTTGTGTATTGCATAGTATTATCTCTCAGTTAAATAATGTTACTCACATTAAAAATTTCTATACTGTGAGACACATGCAGTGTTTATATTTATAAGTATTGCACACTATTTCCACAGTGTATGCATGTCATGGTTGCTGCCCCAGGCGACAGCTTTGTCAGGTGGCTTTAAGCCCCTCCCACTCATTTTATTATGTTGATTTGGTCAGACTTGCGTCCTGATTTGTTGTTTGCATGTAAGTCGGTTGTGTGCTTCGCCTTGTTTCTATGCAGAGCTGCTGACAGCTGTTGAACTGTGGTGAGCTGTAGAGGCTGCACTGTGAGAAGGGTGTAAAAAGCTCCGGCTTCAGCCTACACTGCTTCAATCACCTTGGTATATGTGCGTGAAGATGACTGATGCTGAAATTTTGAAGATGTCTGAAGATGAATGCTATTGATATTTTATTAATGTTATTTTTATTACAATTGTCATTTGACCAAACAAAAAAAAAAAACAAACAAAAACAAAAAATACATAAACAACTAAATACATAAATTGTGCTTTACTGTATTAAACATTAGTGCTGAGCTTTAGTTCTTGGCTTTTTTTTTTACTAACAAAATGTTGGTAGTCTGCACTTGGGCTCAAGGTCCTCTAAAAATGTGCCAATACAACAGATAAAGATGTGGTTTTAGAATAGGAATTTACTGGTACCCATCTATTTTATTTTTATTAATTTTGTTGGTTGGTGGGATGTTAAGGTTAAGGTAACTTTATTGTCCCCAAAGGAAAATTTGTCATGCGTACAGAGCTGCACTTTGGCACATTATGTATCAGCAGAAAACATGCATGATCATACAGTATATTTACGTAATGCAAAAAATATTACAGCAGGATAGCGGAAGGACTCAGTGGAGGGTGGTTTTGTTTTCATTATAACCTGCCTCTCTGAATATCTGTCCCAACACGGGGTGTGGACCATGGGGGCACAGTTGTCTTTTTTTGTTGATATTTTCCAAACATTCTCCTAGACTAAACCTTACTGATTTATAGTCAGAAGTAAACGGCACTTCTAATTATTGTTTATGTGTACAAACAAATACATGTAAATACATTTGCCCAAAACGGCAGCTGAGTACTGAGGCCGCTTAAAGAACCATCGGTACAAAACAGTCACAGTTGTTGTTGTTGAAAACAAAGAGGAACAATCAGACTGCAAAATCACTTCAAGAGGATTAATATTTATTGAGTAAATTGCAATTTGAGGCATTGCAAGATTTACAACTGACTTTTCCTCTACATTATTAAGAGAAAAATTTGTCAGGCAACATGTATATGCTTACATGGTACTCCTTTCTCTGAATAACAAATCAACAAAACGAAATTCTTTTCTCCACACTACGGTCAGACATTATCATGTCATGCTTTGTGCTTCGTCTCCAGTGGTTTTACTTTCCAGAGCAAATAGGTCTGACCTCCTGAAGCCACTTAATGTAGACGTTAATGGAATCTGATGTGGGTAAAAATTTTAATGATAATGGAGCATTCCTTCCTCGTTGAACAGAGAGGAGACATAAATCAGACCCGTTCAGTGCCAGAGGTGCATAAATCCCTGACACGCATCTGTCAGCAAGTGAAATTATCTTACTCGTTTAGTGTAGGCATCTGTGAGAGAGCTAATAAATTTATTGGTCTGCTGTACATGTACGACTGTAGTCCCTGGTTCAGATTGCTGCAAATGGTCCAAATGGATTTTCCACAAAAGCAAAACATATGTGTAAGGACTTTGGACAACGGTGTGGTCGTATTCATAATTTTGTCAGTAGTCATGTGCCATCTGTAAAGCATCTCACATTTTTCTATGTCGTCATCTGTTTTATTTACCAGCTGGTTTCCCCAACAACAACAACAACAATAATAATAATTACACCAATGAATGCAAAGAATGGACTTGACCTCCTGATAACCTTTCACCCCTTTCCCACCTCTGAAGGCAACTCTGTTTTCATTTTAACAACTCGATAACATCTCTATACTTATTTTGCGGCTAAACATACTTTGCATCGCGTCCCCTGTTTGGCATGAGTTGCATGCCACTTGAGCAGCAGAAAGAAAGCAGGTCTTCTTCTCATCCCGAACGTTTCTGTGAAAGAATGTAAGATATTCCTTCTAAAGTGGTAATTTTTATCCTGCTTTGCACATGCTGTGGGTATAATAAGGGTCTTTGCAGAGATAAAATCAAAAACATTTGTCAGATGTGGAATGCATGTGATCAGTGGCTTCTGTTCATTGAAAGTACAGCCATCCGTAGTTCCTACTCACACACACATACCTTTACATTTTCACATGACACTTTGCTTTAAGGGAATTACCCATTTGTGAAAACAGACATATATGCTGGAGAAGTGAAACGTATGTACCCAAATCAGCACACCTACAGAAAGGGCCCTTTCAGATTTCGGTCTGCAGTCTGTACGCAGGAAGCCAGTGTCTTTAACTGCTGCAACACCCGCTGCCAAAGCAACAATTTACAAAATCTCTATTCCAACAGCTTTCATTGAGTGGCTGTAATCTACCCACGGTCAAGATGAAGGAGTCTGCAAGAGAGGAATGCTAACATTAAATCGCCAACTCTGTGTGGGATAGTCTAGACTGGTCACATGCAAACACTTTAGACTCTTCCAAGCACAAGCCAAACTGATCCCCATTATCTACCCTTTATTTTTAGGTTGCTTGTACTACAGTGGAATTACTTAATATTAAGAATATTTAACCTTTGCATTCACGTACTGAAATTATAGCCATTTCTACATATGTGTTATAAACACCAAATTTTTTTGTTGTGGGGGGCCACTAACAAAATGTTGTTTAGGGCCCCAAGTGACTCAGAATGACCCTGACTGAAATAATTCTAATAGACAGTGAGGTTGCACAGAATTTATGGAGCTAGGTTGCAGTTTACTTTTTGTCCTGTAGAGGGGGCATGTCCCCATTCACAACACTCATTAAAGCCCCAGCCGAGGCCCCACATGTGTGCCAGATGTCACTGAGGACATACTTGACATACATGGTCTGAGGAAACTGACTCACCCCTCCACCTCCCATTTATGCTATACTAACTGGTCAGTGAAATTATGTCAGTTTTCACTCATGCATATCCACACTGTCGATATAACTGAGATGAGAGATGTAGAAAACTACACCTGACTACAGATTTAGGGAATGTCAAGCACATCACCTCAGTGCTTGAAGTGGGCCTCTACTCACTGGTACGCCACCACCAGGAACATGTCTCATGGACCGGCCCCCCTTGTATGGGCAGTGTCAGCATCCGTGCATTCCCATTTCAAGCTCTGCATCGCCTGTTTTGCAACACTGTCTACCCATCATTTCCTTATAATTTACATGAACGTACAGCAGTACTGTTTTATAACAGCCTAATTATGCCATTTACACTATTCACATATTGTACTCGGAAGACATGAATGACAGTGTGATGAATCCACATATTAAAAAAAAGTGGACATGTGACTTGATTCCCACATATGAGATGCGCAGATGAAAGCTTTATACAACTACTATGTGGTTCTTAAATTAAAAATAATAAAAGGTTGGGACCAAAGTATTGCTCTTTAATATTAGTGCAGGGAACCGCTTAAAGGGTGTTTCCCCCTAAAAAGTGGGCCAACAGCGGTACCTTTGGTTCATGGGCTGGGACTTTTGATCCATGAGTCAGATTCCCTGAGCGGGCTGATGCTCTGCCCTGCAAGTGTTCACGTGTTCTCTATTGGCTGCTGGAAACACGACAGTGAAAGTCAGCAGTAAAGCAGCTGAGATCCCCCTCAGCTGTGTGCAGGATCACCACGGCAACCGCGAGACGGGCTTGACAAGCGTAGAGCTCCACAAGTTACAGAGCCCTGGCCTGTGTGACAGATATATAATACCACAGTGCCCATGACTCTATTTTTAAAAGTTAATTCCTGCACTTCTAGCAATTTGCTAGTCACATCTAAAGCAAGCTGCAAGGCAGTGAACAGACTCATGATATTTATGGCATGATATGGAAAACCCTAGAGATGATGATGGCTGGACTGACTCCTCTGCTTATACTGATGCATGTATGAAGCATTTTATTAATCATTTCTTACAAGCTTGTTCCATAACTGCTTTGCGGCACGTGACCTTTTCACCTCTGGCACGTGAGAATGGTTA
Organism: Chitala chitala; assembly: GCA_025773905.1. NCBI lineage: Eukaryota > Metazoa > Chordata > Actinopteri > Osteoglossiformes > Notopteridae > Chitala > Chitala chitala. The sequence goes on from JABJVR010042526.1 coordinate 13,547, forward strand.
GGTTTTTCCTTTATTTGTTGGCAAACACAATCGCATAAAGTGCAAAATAATAATAATAATAATTTTTAACCCTGGGAAAAGCTACAAAAGGAGAGTAGATTGTTTTTCAGCCGTTCCCTTCTCTCTACACACTGACTGTGGGCTGCAGCATTTGTTGAGATTTCTTGAGATGAAGATAATGGAACGTGAGAATATAGTGTTTCAGAACGATGAATGAGGGAGATGCAGTGGATCCCCCATCAGTCAGAGACCAAGACTGAGGCCCACACCAAAGTTTTAAGAAAAACTTGCTATTAAACATATCAGTTTGCATCCTCACATGCATGATAAATTAAATTTTCTTCCGCTAAGCATCCAAAATCAGCATAGAGAAAAAGCCCTGACCTCAGATATAGAGACTACCTCTTATAGGGCACTGCTTCTAAATAATATATTTTTAAAATGCTGAGGGAAGTCTGTGATTGCATAATTCATAAAAACCTTTGTAAATTACCTTTACATCTACATCTTGTAAAATACATCTACAACTACAACAGCTGACATTTCTTCCATTTCTCTTCAAAGCCACGAGGTATGGTGTTATACAGTACACAGTACTTTAGTTAATCTTCCATTACTTTCGACCTCAGTAAAACTCCTTGCTTGTGCCATTTCATTCCTCGTGTTTAACACAGAGTAGTTTAGTGTTATCTTTGTGTCTGGATTTTATCACTGTTTATTACTGTTATTATTTATAACACAAAGTTGTATCTGTTGTTTGCCATTAAATTTATAATTACCCCAGTCTTAGTATGGCTAGGCAAGGTTCACAATTAAGATTTAAATCTGAATTAGCTTTTCTTCATCTTCATCTCCTTAAAGTTAACATAATTTTAGTTATTGTGTCAGAGTGCTACTGTCTGAAGCTATAAAACTGAAGGGATGGAACGTGATCATGACCCCATAGCAACCAATTTACTCCCATTCACTATTCATCAGCCGTAACTTGGAGATATACATTTTATTTCCATTTGTTCATCATAATTATTTTATTCAGGATGAAGTTGATGTCTGGCTGAGTTTTTACAAGATGTCTGAGTTTTTACAAGGTTTCTTCTTTCCTTGGCCATCCTTGATTTGAGGTATCAGTCACCGCAGACATGCCTACGGGTTTTCGACCCTGCCTACATACAAGTGCTCACTGCATGTTGATTCATTAATACGAGTACTTTCTGACGCCGTTGCAAAAATATCTGGTGGTTTTTATGTTGGCTATGTTACACATTTAACATATATTTCTGGATAACAGGTGTACACTCTAATGAATAAACAAGTAACGTAAGGTATGCCAATCAACGTAATTAAAAAAGACGGGGGGGGCTGCACGTAGAGTGTCAGACTAACAAAAATAACAACTGAAATCACTTCATGTCATCTGACCTGATTTAACGCTTTCTCGAAAATTCATTCTGAAAAATGTTCCAAATGAAAACACCAAATGTAGACTGCACTTTTCAAACACTCTGTAATTAATTTTAATTTCAGGATATAAATTTTTATTTCTTCTGCTATATGTAGCAGGACCAGATAGAAGTATGATACAAGCCCCACTGTAGTCAGGACAGCATTGTCTTTAGTTCTTTTTGTGTGGTGCTGAGGTCTTTAGATCAGTGCTCGAACCCTCTTGCCCGGTAGCTCTGAGCTGACTGTGGCCGAGCAGGTTCAAACCCTGATAAGGTTGTTGTTATTACACATACCTCAAATACATCCAGTACTGCTGCAAAGTCTGCACACAAGTACTTCAGAGGGAAGAAAGTCGTGTTTAGCAAAATAATAATGGACGCTGCTTTTCACCTTTTGATTGTCAAGCAGACTTCATACCAATTCACTTTTTAACATTTGAAAGAAGCTACTGCATGCAATTTAGAACATCTTTTCAAACACATTCCATAAGGTAATTGTAAAAGTGCTGGAACTGAATAAAACAACTACAAGCACACGTTATGTTCACGCTCTAAAAAAAAAACATCCTTTGTTTTCACACAGAGCCGGTGATCCAGACTGTGTATATTAATAACTCAGTGAGCGTAGGGAAAACCATGTATGGTGTCACTACCATAGTATTTCAGCAGCTACCTCTGAAATTCAATAGGTTGTTGTTAACGGTGTAGGCTGGCTGGCTGGCCTCTCTGGGCCTCTGCACTCGCAGAGGTGTCCACTGTGAATCATCTACAGCCGATTGCATTCAGCTCATTCAGTCAAACGGAAACCGGGATGTCGACGGCGCCGTCCCAGTAAGCAGCGGCAAGGTATGAGGAACATCAAGCTGTCTGCAACTCCTCCCCACCCTGCCTCGCCGTCGGGCTGCGTCGCCTGCAACATGACAGGAACCTGCTGGCTTGGTTTGGCTGTGCTGATTAGGGCCCTCAGCCGCAGAAAACCAAAACAGGCAGCCATGCCAAGAACTTTCATTACAAAATACGAGTAGCAGACGCAGTGTTTGGATATACGTATCAGTTGGATCTGTAGAGCCTAACAAGTTAGGAATTAATGTTAAAAGTCACAGAGCATGAAGATCTTAACTGAACTTCAACAGGATGACTACATGCCTATAATGATATCGTAAACCACCTCGTAATTACGCTTTGCCACAATTTGCCCAAAGCAGCTCTGCCTTCTACGAGAATCGCAAGGTTATGTTTACATACTGAAATAACCAGCCAAGGTTCAGATAGCAGAAAAGGGAGCACCGCATTGTTTGCATTTGACTTCCTGTGATCCCTTACTGTTGCTCTTGGGATCTGCTGAGACCGATGTTGCTTGCTGTTTAATTACGAGCGTGAGAAAGTCCTTGTCTGCGTTGTTGCATAACACTCTTTGTTAAGCCAATTGTAAGATCAGTCATCACTCTATGTTCGCAAGTTTTAGAGCATGAAACAGGTTACGCCTTCCACCCCCCCACCCTTCTCCACCTTCATGCGGTGCACGCTCATTTGCCTGTCAGATCCATCGCTGCTGGGGGAGGGAGGGCAGGCAGCGGCAATGGTCGTCTCATGTTAAGTAGTGGATGTCCAGAAGGCATCCCGGAGCTGTGAGGGGATGTAAGCCAAGACCCTTCAGTGATGCTGCACCCTAGGGACCTGATTTAGAAGCCAAACCTTTTTTAGTTAGCATCCAAGAAGCTGAAAAACAAAATAAAATCCACAAAAAGGAGGAAGAAATTAAAATTGTGTGCTCAATGCTGAAAGAATTATTCTCCTGATCCAAAGAAAAAGTATTTCTTGACTTTTTCCCCCTGACAGAAGCAGAGCTTTTAATAAGCAGAGAACCATTAGTAAAGGTGTGTTTAATTCTTTGTACTCCAGTTGTAACCAATTTTCTCTTTTTATTTTTGTCAGTTTTTGTTTCAAATAACATTACAGATGATGCAAAGAATCAACTTATGAACAAACTGTCTATTTTAGGAACTATGTCAACACGGAGGATCAAGTTACACCCAGTTATTCTGTTAGTGGGGCCAGTAAAATTAATCCATTTTCCAGATATGAAAACAGGTTTTTTAATTTTCTCTACAGGGATTAAAAGGCAAAAGGAAAAAAATGCTCATTATTATTTTGCATTTTATTTACAACATCAGCAACTGGACTTTTTCCTGATAAACTCAATGATGGTGACAGTAATTGCCATAAAATTGATGAACACTCAACCACCTAACAGTTTATCAAAGATACAATAAACATTTCCCTCATTCCCTCAAGCTCCAACATGGATTTTAATAGGTAAAAGTCTATGTGGGATAGTTAGCACCTCAGCGCCTGTGGATCTCATAGGGCTGACCTGGTCAGCTCGATAAACACAGTCACCATGTGACATGATAGTAAAGAGACCATCTGCCGTCAAGATGCAGCTTCCTCTGTAGATTAAACCGAGAGAAAACGCACGCTATAGGCTTGTCTGGGCACTTTTAAAATTTACTTGCCCACACCGAGGTTGCTTATGAAGTCACAAAGATTGTGTCTGCATTTTTGACCTCTGAACAAGCCCATATGAAGGACCACTGTAATGACTAATGACTGGATCACAGGACCTACAGGCCCTTACTGGAATTTTGATTCTTTACCATAATTTGTTAATTGGTCAAAGCGGGATACAATCAGATCCTAACTCTATTTGGATAATTGAAAAGGTTTCTTGTAACAGATGATTAAATTTTAGTGCTAACAGATGATCGTTAATACAATGTTTACCTCCTTTGGGATGTCACGTGAAATTCATCTGTGGCGGCAAAAAAATACTCTGTGATGCACTCCATAATACTTTTGTGCCACTTTAGTGTGTACGCATGTGAAGTGTTTCCGACAAATCTTACCCATCTGAACATAATAAGCAGGGCAGACAGCTTAACATAAAGAGTAACAAGTTTCCTCCCTCAGTGAGAATCATTAAGGCTGTTTTGTTCGTTTTATATTTGGAAAGTACACAAACTGAGCTATTAAACCGGCTGCATTTTGGAACCACAATGAACCGTAAATTTCACAAGCAGACAGATATTTCTTTTGATGTCAGTAAAACTGATATATACCGCAATTATATGGTTCAGTTTTCATTTTACGATTGAGTGCATTATCAAAATCATAGCTTTTCCACAAAACACACCTGTTTTTCTTCGGTCTTAATAAATAACTTTCATACCATCTGATTATGTAAAGCCGCAAGAGCTTAATATCTACAAACAAGAACCTATAAGTTAATAAAAAATATATTTAACCAGCCTTAAGACCATAACTTTTTTTGGTCACAGTAACCTTTGGAAAATTGTTTTACTGTGTCTTCATATTACAGTAATGTAATCGCAGTATTACATTTTTGCAATGCACTAATAATGTATGAACAAACTGCTACAGTAATGCATGTGTGTTCCAAAACCTTTTCAGTTCAGGCATAAATGGCAGTGAAGGCTTCGTTTACTTTGGGACTAACGCAGGTCTAATTATACTCACATAAACAAGCCTCGAGAGCAGTTCTCCTCCTGTGGTTTGCAGTCTCACCTTAGCAATAGTTATTACCTCATCGCAAAATGCTTAAAACAAGTCCCTGTCATTGACTGGAAATTCTTCCCCCCACAAAGGATATATAGACACATGTGAGTCATTAAGATCCTTCTCTCCTCATTAGATTCCACCCCGGCAGCCACTCATTCACCTGTCCTGAAGGGAACATCAGCCTGTGATTTAGCCACAGAGGTCAGTGAACTCCATGTGTAGGGCAATCTTTGAAGATGAAGGCTTGTATAAATAAGAAACCGTGGTCCTTACACACATTTCCTTCTCTTTTTTTTTTTTTTTTTTTTTGACGTAGTGGTTCAGGAGAATGCACCCACTTATTTTCAAACTTTTTTTTCCATCTAAATGAAGTCTTTAATTTACAGCTTTGGATGCAGTAGACACAGCAAGAGATGAACACAACCAAGCATTGCATAAGTTAAACCAGAGGGGATGTGTTTTGCAGGTATCTAAACAGAGGCTACTCAGACACCACCATAATGCACTCGTGCTGTGTATGTTTTTTCTTAATTTTCCTTCACTCTGGTCAGTTTTTTAAGAATTTATCTCTATTGATAGTTTGGTAGGGGAATCACCTATTGGCTTTAGCTACCTATAAAAGTACATCTTCATAGTGGTGGAAACATTATACAAAGAACTGAAAACTGACAGGCTTATGAGGGCAAATGATTTAAGTTGGTTCAGTTGGTGCATTTATTTATTGTTACATTGTTGTATAAGAATGTCTAGACAAATTAAGTAAAAATATATATATTCCTCAGGAGCTTGTATTGGTAACTATAGGACTGATCACACTAAACACACTACAGAACGTAATAGTGGCTTTTAAATTAACTGCGGTTTATTTAATTTCGTAGTGCACTTGAAATAGCTAAAAAAGGCAAAAGTCCATAACACAAAAGTCTGATTTGTTTGTGTACAGGTGTTCCAATGACAAGAACAGCAGCTATACGATCATCTGTTGTGTATGAGATATAATTTAGTGCTGCTGGATTATGAAATGGAGTTTATGACTTATTTATTAATTAGCATCAGTGGTGTTATGGGACATTTCCTGTACACACACTGATGGCATGGAGCTTTGTTCCTCTTGTGTTACAAACGGTTTCTGTGAGGCTGAAAACAAGACTAGGACAGGGCTCATATCAGGCAAGCCTGCTCATACGTGCCTGAAAAGGGTTTTAGGAGATGTTTTCAGGTGGACATATGTTTTAAAAGGTGAATTACATTAGTGTGACTCTGCATACGTGAGCTGAATTTTTGACTTCAGCATAATTTATTTATTTATATTATATAATATTATATATTATATAATAATATTATATATTATACACAAATAATATTATATATTTTTATTAATTGTTGTTTATTTTATTTGATTTACCTTTTCTATTGCTGAGTACAGAAGCAGAGTGCTTGAATTTCGGTGTATGTCTCATACAATGACAATAAAGAATCTTAAATTTTAAATGATGGAATAATTGGATGTGTATCTTTTGACCTACTATAATTTGTACAGGCCCCGCTTGAAAAGCAGGATGTTACTTGCCATGAAATTTACCCGGCAAGACTGTTTTGAAGGTTTATTTGGGAGAGATCAATGAAACCCAGCCAAACAGGTTACTTTATATCAACATAACTAGCTCCATGCTTTTTTGAGGTGTTTTGAAGCTGTCCACAGCATTCCCACTGTGCAGCCAGGAGCCAGGTTGCCTTCAGGGAACTTTAGGACCAAGATAATTAATCAAAATGGCAGCATTAGCCAATATTTTTCTTACATGAATGATGTAAGAAAAATACATCCAAAATGTTTTTTTTTTTATCTAATAATTGAAATAAGTAATAAATAGTTAGATAGTAAATATATTTCCCAGAAGATAAAATAAAAATAAAGTAGAAAAAATAGTTTGTTTTTTTCTTGTAACTTATTTAAGATGGAACTGTTCCATGACATTGTATTTGCTATTTGACTTTAGATTTGTTTGCAGCTTTTTGTACAAGTAAACCTAATGTGAATTATAAAACAGGCAATGAAAGACATTTCTAAAAATTGCTAAATTTATAAAATCAGGCTGTTTATATGAAACTACATTCAGCCATTTATAAAAAAGTAACAATAAAATATTTGCAATGTGTGCAGGATTGATTTAACTGCATCTCTTGGTCTTTTCACCTTCCTAATTAGGAAATATGAAAGAACAAGCTGACATGAACTTTGTAACATTTTTAATATACATTTTTTTCTGATTACACATTTTTTTTCCCAGAAACAATTATAATTTGGCTATATTTTTAAATGGAAATTTATATACCAGTATAAAAGAAAGGTTACAGGTTTTATTCCAAAACAGCCCAGAGCGATTTTTTTTTATTCTAAAGGATTTATGAGAGCATGTCCTACACTTGCCTGTTCTGCCAATAAATGTAAAAAAAAAATTAAAAAAAACTTGCTGAGTGTATTCTTTTCAGTGGATTGTACTGGAACAGTGGGTGTGACTTCCACGCTGCAGTAGTGCACATGCCCTGACAGAAGCACACTGCCTTTCCCTGCCTGAAGTGGCCCAGCCGTCCTTATGCTGGCTAACTCTACCTCCTTAGTGAACATCCTGCGTAGCGTGCTCCAAGGAAAGTGTATTTACAGCATCTCACCACTACACACTGCATGGCTTCATGGAGTCCTTGGAGATTTGACAGTGTGTACAGGAAACACTGCAAGGAGTTCACTGTCACTTTTCCATCAGCTAACCAAAACCCAGTTTACATGGCTCTAACACTGGCTGCAGCATATCTGAATTGCAGGTGCCATCTTTTTTCCCCCCAATTAAATCCAATTAACTGCCATTGTTTATTGTTACATGACATCATGTTTTCTTTTTGAAATTTAAGTTTGCTCTTTGTTAATTCTGCCTTGGACAACAGCATAATAATGGGTGCAAAATTAAGTGCTAACAGTAAACACCATTCTTAATATCTTTTAAAAACTCTTTTTGTACAGTAACCATTCCTGCTGATTCTGCTGAGATCCTGATCCTTTGGCACAGATGAAGGGCTCTCAGTCCACTTCTTTCAGAAGGACACATTGGTTTTAAAACAATTATTAGCCACCACTTCACCTCACAGTGACACGTACTTGAGTTCCCTCACACACCATATTTAAAATGAGTGCTCAAATATTTTCACCACTAAAGCGACACCCTGGTTGGCACCAAAACATCTCTCTGTCATAAAAGCTTGGACTTAGTTTGACTAAACAAACATCCAACTTGAGTTTTTCCCTGGAAGACATACGATACGTTACGTTATTTCCACATGCCTGTGTCGCAGCCCCAGCCTTAAACCTGAGGGCATCGAGCCGTCGGCAAAACCGCCGAGCCTTTCTGCGGCCCTCTGCATTCATCATCCTCGAGTTACGAGATGTGAGGACGCAGCTGACCTCATGTCCAGATGTGTGGGCGGGGCTGGTCACCCATCTGCCTCTGTGGTCAGCAATATTGATGATGCCATTTGTAGATGTGTGCCCTCTCTAAAATACTAATGCTGAAAACATATTAACAATGACAGTATTTGCTAGTTTCAATCCACGCCAGAAGGTCACACCTCATCTAAGTTACTTGAACATGCGCTAAAATTACAACGCTGACGTTAAAAACCACATCCTGAAACCCGCAAGCTAAAAATGACAAAAATAGCTTTTGATGTAATCATTTCTTGGGATTAGTTACACTGCTTTGCTAAAGCAGTCTGTCCATGCAAATTTTAGACCTTGATTAATTTAATGTGCGGATTTTACATGAATCTGTGTATAGTCACATTGCATCTTTTTTTGATATAGAACTGTTTGCACATGCTGCAAGTAAACAGAGAGTTAATGCATGTAAACAAAGGCAGAAGAATCACGGCAAATTTATTAGGACATTTTGGTTTAAATATTCGTCTGTTTCCTAGCATATGGGTTTAGCTCAAGGAAACAGCAGTTACTTCTGAAGAGTTCACACGTCGTTTACTTGTAAACAAATTTTACTGACATTGTTGTCTGCAATTACTTTTGTGATTTACTTATGCCTAAGGGATTTCTTGCTGTTACGGGATTTCTTTGTTGTGTGCTGTACACAACCTGGATGTTGCTGTGGTAATCTTTATTTTAGCACAGAACTGCTATGAGGGTATATAGTGGTGTTTACACACAGACTTGCAATGTATACCCACCTCTAAGAAAAAATTGATTTGCTGCTAAAACTATAACCAACCATAAGTTTCATTGAAAAATTAAACATTAAAACTTTATTTTTGTTAGTATTGTGTTTGTCATCTTTTAATCAGTTATGCATGAAGTAGCAGTCCAGAGGTGGAACTGTGAATATGAGTTCTTAAGGGATGAGAAGGAAGAATATACCTTCTTACTACACCATAACACTACTGGCAAACCCATGGTGGACTTTCTAGCATTTTATGAAAAATATATGTCTAAATGAGTGTATTTTTGGATCAATATAATTATCTGCACATATGGCCATTCATGTTCTACTTTGGCTTTCAATGCTCCCTAAAACATTCAAGACCCATTTGGACCTGTACCCAGGAAAGCACAATCAGTTTGGTAACTCTTCTAAAATGACAGTCCTTATACATTCCTTATACATATGAAAATGCTTCCTTTTTCATCTGCTGAAGACAAGATCATATGCAAAAAGCACATGTTAACCTGAAGACCACACAGAGGCGACAGGCTGACATTTGGCTGGCGTGACATATTCTGATACACTATATTAATTTTAGATAAAATTATACATGTGTCAACAGAAAAGTCTGTAGCACATTTTCACATCAGATTGACTTTCAAATCTACCCGTGAAGAGTCATGTGTAACTAGCTGGTTTCAGGTCATGTAATTATAGATGGTGTCTGAACTTTCACACTTTTTCTCATGTAAAAAATGCAAGTTAATTGTGGTTGTGCATCTTTCAGAGCACAACTTCTTAACAAGCTGCAATTTTGTGCTTTTGCTTGTGCTACTGTTGGAAAAAAAACTCTTTTTGTGTCTTTTGCTGTAGAGTGTATGTGTCACGATTTGGTAGAATGAGGGATCAATGAGGAAGGAAAGTCTGTTTGCAGTAAAGGTTTTTTTTTTGGAAAAGATAATGGAGAAACGTAGATATAAGCAAGGAATAAACACAAAGAAGCGGGAATTGCAGGTAAGTTAGAGGGCACGGACATTCATCTTACATACATCTAACTACTCACAAGTCAACAGGGGAAACAGCTCTTATACAGAGGCTTGAAACAGGTGTCAACACTAATGCAACTGGATGAGAATATGAGAACAAAGATAAACATAGAAAGTAGAAATACTAGAGAGGACTTAAACCTTAAAGATCACATGGGGACAATATTTAAATGACTGCTACTTGCTTGAAGGCAGAAGACTTTCAAAGCTCGAACAAACAATAGTAATTAGCACGTAGATGGTTATAACATGTATAAACACACCAGGCTATTAACGAGAGACTAAAGGGCAAAATGGAAACGAGCTCAGTTTAAGGCTCATGTGTTGTTCCTTTGAAAAGGGAACCGACCCCTCTGTATCACCCAGCGGGAAAACCGACACCCCTGTAAGTGACAGGATGCAGACAATACATTGTAAGGCATCTTATGGATTTTCCTCCTTAGTTTCTTTCCTCAACAGTGTTGCGTTGGATGCAATAAAGACAACAAAGCCGATGGGAAATTGCTGTGAAACCATCAAGAGAAAGACTGGATCACCTCCGACTGACACCTGGACTGAGAAGATCTGTGTTAGGCATTATGCCTTTCCAGTGATCTTCATTTTATTGCAGGTGCTAAATGCTTTTTAAACTTTACATAAGGTAGGGAGGGAAATAATGTCTTCTGTCTGGAACTGAGAGGTCAGCTTTATTTAACAATAATAAAGTTTTTATTTAAGGAAAGGTTGTTGACTGTTTGCACTTCAGTTGTTGGATAGTGCAGCCAAATAAAGTGCTTCTAGCATGATGCTTCCCTACAGCTCAATTAGGAGTTGTCTGCATATTCGTATACTTGATAAGACATTGATATTCATGCATAACTGACATTAATATATTGCCTCCAGTAGAATGAAAATTACTAATTTTTCTCAGTGATGTTTAAATGACATACAATATGGCAGGAAAAATTTGTGTTTCTCAATCTAGTAAAGACTAATGCCATTGTTGTGCAGGGTCTTAACAGGGCTTAACTCCTAATCAAGTACAGTTGATGTGCTCTGTGCTCAGAGTAGCAGAGAGAGAGATCTAACACGCACTGACAGCAGCCTGATTCTGGGATAAATCAACCTTACAAGAAACACTTGGAAAATATTTAAAGCAAGCATTCTGTGCCAGCCAAGCTGTTATGATGAGGCAAGAATGGTGCTCTT
>JABJVR010042526.1:27500-31205 GCA_025773905.1 Chitala chitala
GGCTTTCATATTACATCAACTTGATATTTAAATGAGAGGTTTTCATATAAAATAACAGATGACATTCTGAGCTGTTCCAGGAAGAACATTTTCACTCATCAAATCTTTCACCAAATTAAAGCAGTTTTGCTAAAGTGACAAGTGATGTGTTATTATTTGCTATAACAGGAAAGTATTTTTGGGTGACAAAGGGATTGGAATGCCTGTTGAACTACTTCATATTATATTACCTAACGGCAGTAGGTACAGGAAGAACAGGGAGTACAGGCCCGTGCACAGGTCCCAGTGGTACTCAGGCTGTGACATGTGACATGGGTGAAGTAGTACCATTGTTATGTATTTGAACATAACTATAGCAGTTTGTTAAATTTGAGGTAAACCGATTTAGAACAGCTCCTCAGAGGCCAACCACATGTTCAAACCGGTGTAACAAAATAGAAAGATCAAATCTGTCAAAGGTCGCACTAAGACACAGAACAAGCACTGTCATGTTCCCAGCATCAGTAGTAATCCTGACATTGTTTACATCACCAGTTAGGAAGCTTCAGTGCTGTAGAACTGAAGCTACACTGGAATTTATTGATCATATTGACTCCAATAAGTACTGATGCTGTGCTGGTACCATCTCCTGTAGAATTTTAGAGAGAAATGGGATATGTTTGAGATACCTTAATAATTATGAAGAACTTGTGGATTCATATTTAATTTCTTATGTAGTGCCTTAACACTTGCTGTATCAAATTGCTGAGGTCGAACGTCTGATCCCTGGGATGTGTTCATCACTGGATCCACCAATACTTTCAATAAAGGATTAAGTAGTTAAGACAAGGTGGGACCTAAAAGAACTAGATTTTTTTTAGCTCTTGTTCAACTAGTTGTTGATCCAGATGGCACTATATTTGTGTTGCACCTATCTAACTGAATCTGTGATATTGTAAATTTTTTTCTTAAGAAAATCCATTACTTGTAATATCAGCTGTTACTGCTTACTCAACCACCCTTGTTTGTAGATTAAGTGTTGCCTTTAATAGGATGGATTGTTGTTTTTTAATAAGGTTGGAGCTGTAAACTGTATGGACAGCTTTCTTATATAGCTGTAAGGTATGGGACCATGTGGACTGAAATACTGGTACTTGTAACATCACAGACTTCCATTTGAATAATAACTTGAGGAAGAGCTTTTGGGAACACCACATACGTTCATTAATCTGTTTGGTGGTTTTGACAGTTGTTTAAATAGGGCTATGTTGTTGTTAGGTTGGTTAAACACTGTATTATATCTATGCATAAGTTTCTTTACATTCAACCTGAAAATGAAATGTTTATGTATAAATTAAAAGTTTGACCGCTGAGGGGAACATTGCAATATCGATGTTTCCATCACAGTTACAATATGTGCATTAATTTCACCTAATAGTACATCTTAGTTTAATTTAATAATCAAATTAATTTACAATATATCAGTAGGAATTGCATACATGGCCCTATGGCATTATATTTTATACAGATTTCTATAGGTGACCTATAGAAGCTATGTTAAGGAGTGTAGTTTCTAATCTTCGAAAGTCATTTTTACATTTTTTGTTGCAGTTTTATACATTATCCAAAGGTCACCTTTGCGCCCTAAACAATGAGTTTCATGTAATAAATGATGTTGACATGATTCAACTGGTGGAATGTTGTTTGGGGGGGGGGGGGGTCTGAACAAAACAATTCTGTTAATAAGCAAATATCCAATTATTTAATTTAAACCACTGAGTAATAATGAAGAGGAAAGAGACACTTTTGCCATTAAAAATATTTTAGGGAAACAGCCTTCTGCTGAGAGCACATTACAAGTTTTGCACTTAAATATTCAGTCATATGAAGAGCTACAGTATGTGTAAGTGAGGAGGTACTATGTCAGGGAGCACGCCAGCAAATCAAAGCCCCACATTTATCATCATCATCGTATCCCCCTTTAGGCAAATACTAAACTCAGATGCATGAATCAAGCTAAACACACTATGTGGTAACAAGACTCTTTTGCTGATGCCTTTGGCTATATTACTGTGTCACTATACATGTTCTGATGATTGTGAACAGCTATTATACCTTAAAGAATTCCCTTATTAAACAATGTCCCATAAGCAGATAAAAAGGCTGTAACTGATAACAAGTCTATCACATTGTATTTACTATTAGTATAAATGAACTACATAGAAGAAGACACACAGATTTCAGCTGTGCTTGTATTGCAAAGGATCTCTAGAGGTTGCAAGTAAATTGAAATTGAAACAAAGCTGGGTTCAGTATTTAAAGACTAAAGTAGCGGAGGATGGTGTGCAGATATGGCAGCTTCCTATGTGTTGGGGGAACTTTTGCTTGTCATTGTGGCCTGGTTTCTTCTACACATTTAAAACAAACTTCCTCTGAGATGTCTAGGCAGCTGCGGGAAGTGTGGGAAGGGGATGGGGGGGCATTGTGGACACTCGAAAATGATGAAGACTGTGAATCAGCTAAACACTGTAGAATGTGTTTGCATAGGAGGTGATGTTATTTATGAAACCTCACTCTGGGCTGTTGTAAAAGTAATAAAGCGATATTTAAAAGGGTTAACATTTGGTTGCCGTTATGAGGTTGTCAGAGATTAACGGAATGTGTGCATTTACATGGAGTACGTCTTTGTTCCTGCCTTGAGTTTGATGTTTTATTCCTTGCATCTGTCTAATTCACAGGTGAACGGATCTGTGTGCTGTCATTCCCCTGCCCATTCAGGTGCACAATTCAGGTACAATCTACCTCTAGGTAACTGTTGTAAAAATCTGACGGCTGCCCCTTCACATAACCTCTCTAAAATAAGAGGTTATAAACCATGTCTCCCCCAATCTGTGACACACTAGTGGCCAAAATTGTATCTTTATTTTATTTTATTTTACGTATTTATTTATTCACCTAAACTCTCCTTATCTTTAGACTCTGTCGAAATGCAACATTGTCATATTTTATTTTTTTCATGGATTTTTAAAGACTTTTTTGCACAATAAACATTTTCGGAAAGCTTTTCAGGCCATATTAATTTTTGTAATTGGCTAAAGGAATGGCAAGGGGGTGGGTGGCAATAACAATCTATTGGTTTTTAATGTAAAATGTAAAAAATGGATTTCTATATGCCATTTTAATATTTGCTTTAGTTATGCTGCTTAGCTACAGTATATGCTTGTTATAACAGATTAATAAGGAAAAAGATCCCCCTCGAATGCACTTGGCTTTTTAGCACACCCTCAAGGCCATGTAAATGTAACACAAGATTAATCACCACTGAATGTAACGCCTCAGAACTTAAACATCTTCAAACAGTCGATGTAATGCCGAGGAAACAGAATATGTAAAATTTGCGTCTCGTTCACATTATCTGTGCCCCCCGCCCAAACTTCACGCTTCACAGCAGAAGCAGCACATCATGTGTGCTGCTGCTGAGCCTAGCAGGAGCGAAGAGGAATGCTAGGAATGATTTCTACGATGAACACAGCAGGTCTGAGCAAAGTGTGCTAAACTTTTGTTTAAGGTAGCAGAACTGGCCCAAGGCCTTCTAATTCAGAACAAAGGCTAGTTTGCTGTGCCCTCTCTCTTGCTTATTAACCCCTGTTTAGCTGTGTGTGTGTGTGTGTGTGTGTGTGTGTGTGTGTGTGTGTGTGTGTGTGTGTGTGTGTGTGTGTGTGTGTG
>JABJVR010042537.1:9279-21294 GCA_025773905.1 Chitala chitala
AATTTTTTTTTTATCCACTGGGTAATGTGAAGGTGTAACAAGCCAAAGGGGTCCCCACCCCCCCCCCCCCCCGGGATTAATGAAGTTCTTTTAATTTTAAACCGCTGCAAACAACCGTTAAATCGGAGGCACACGCTAATAATAGTTGTTGGTTATGCGGCACTGCAAACACAGGTGCTCAGCAGCACTGCCCATGTACAAGAACAGAGTGGTGCTGAGCTTGGCTCAGTGCTTATGTGAAACCAGCCTTGCATTCATGTGTTCTGTTCCCTTTCTGAGACTTTTATTATTATTTTTTTTTAATTCCCATTTCCATGTTAAACAGAAATTGTGACGGAAATGCGGTTCACCCAAGACTGCCGGCATCTCATCACAGTTTCTGGAGACAGGTAAAATTACTTCAGGCAGGTGCCGTGTAATTGTGTTTGGGTCTTTCTTTTATGCCCCACCCCCCACCTCAGAGTATTAAATGACAGACAACCACAGTACTTTACCATTGGCTGTAAATATATTGAAAATACCGTTTAATAAAAAAAAAAAAAACGCACTTGTGCAGCTCTTGGGAGTGTGGAGTTTAGTAAGCACCCTCTGAACTCTGTGTCCAGCTGTGTCTTTGTGTGGAGGGTGGACTCTCACATGACCACCAACATGCGAAAGAACCTTGCGGAGATGAGATGTAGAGCAGGACTTCACAGCACTTCTGTCGCTGAGTGCCCCCCGATCAGGTGTGTGTGTGTGTGTGTGTGTGTGTGTGTGGTTTTGATATTTGACCTGTGTGTTTGATTGCTTTTCATGTGCCCCACTTCCTAGGAGGCAGACTTACATTAGAGTACCTGGTGTCACAGCTGTTGAAGCTGAACAGGAGGAGGAAGGAGTAATGGGTGAAGATGACCAAGGCAGTCTCAAAACTCCTGCCAGAAATAACTCCATGCAAGGTGAGGTTTCACAGGACAAGTGTTTTAGTAATTAGATATTTGTTTTCTGCCACAATTTTTAAATGAAGCACTTTGTGATGGTACATGCACCCCCCCCAAATAATCAATTATTATCAAGTAATTGGAGAATTTATAGGGTTTATTTAGAAGTAATTGGTATTTTAAACTGTTTCAAAATTCCATGCATGCATACCAAGCAACTGGCTTTGGGATCTCCTGATATTTAACCTTTTTGTTTTGACTGCCCCTTTACAGATTGTGTTGATGGTCAGGACCCCATGTTCCTGCAGACCAATGGCAAGCTCCCCATGTGGGCCAGAAGGCTGGTAAGTGTTTTTTATTTATTTATTTATTTATTTATTTATTTATTTATTTATTTTTTTGTGTGTGTGCGCGTGTGTACCTCCTTAAAGCAGTTTTCCTGTCTTTGCCAGGGAGCAGTTGGTACCTCTGCTGTTGGTCCTACTGAAAATGTTGAGAGAGGCCCCTACCAGCCTCGGGGTCGATGGGCAGAGCAGTCTGACCCTCAAGCTATTCGCTCTGTTCTGGAGACCCGGAGCCTGCAGCTCCCCCTGTCCTTTGGCCCTCAAAAGCCAGAGGAAGATGAGAACGAAGAAGGGGATGATGATGACTCTTTCTTTCATCCTCAAAGTCTGGATAGTCTTCTGGAAGAACTTGAGGATGAAGAGGAGTTTGAAGAGGAAAATGAGGTTAGTGTTGAGCCTTATAGTTCATCACTTGGCATGCATAACTCAAATTTGGGTGTAGGTCTGCACCTCCACCCCCCCCCCCCACCTGTTATCACTTATACGTTTTATTATTGCACTGGTCTTAGGGAAACTTACTTTCTTATCTTAGTTTTGTACTGAATACATTTCAAAATATTTTGGTCAATTGCAATATGTCTGATGGCCTTTATTTCAGAAGGGAGGCAGTGCAGGATATGTGGAATATCTGTAGGTTTTGTCTTGGCATAGCTGTTACTTGATGTCTGCCATTGTGTTTGTTCAAAAGACCAGAGGTGGTCTTCTTTCTTGGGCGTCTACTTAATTTTACAGCCTGTCTTTTTGTCACAGGATTCAGAGGGTCAGCTCCTGTCCAGACCCCAGCGGCCAGACTTCCTGTCATTGTCGGGTAGCAGGGATTTTTACCCACCAAGCCTGTGCTCCCCAGAGACGAGGGACTACATCTTGTACCCTGCTATCAGCACCGCGCTCTCTGAGGGAGAAGGGTAATGCTTATGCAAACGCATTATAACCCAAAAGTTTGGTTTGTTTTGGCTTTAATTTGGACTAGAGCTAGGAATTAATCGTGTTAAATTATTGCTTTAATTGCAATTGTCTGAAAACCAATTTTGTTCCATCGTATGATTTAAAATGATTTATTCACATTTTTATGGTACTATGGGGTGCTTAACTTTTTGGCAAGGGTGCTCTGAAATTTAGGATTTGTGATTAATGTGCTAATTGGCACAGTTTAGTTTTGAATGCCATGACACGCATACACAAACGGGGAAAATTATGCACTTACCATTAGACATCTTCAAAAGAGAACGTTGCGGTTATGAAGTGAAAATGATCCATTATGATCTCGGTAATGCTAAGTCACAAGAAATAACGCTGTCTGGCTTACAGGACGTGGAAGTAAGGTCAAAAGTCCAGTGCGCGCTGCTGTTGGCTGAGTCAAACAACCTGTTTTGCGTTCCGGTCCGTTACTTGGGTCTTACTGGAAGTTATTGGTTATGTGCCCAAGTTTACATTTGGAACAAATATTTTGTATAAGTTTTAATTATTCCATTGCTAGATTTCATATTGAGACATATAAACTAAGTACTCTAAGATAGCTGTTTGTAAATACTACAGTAAACAATTCCGATATCACAACAGCAAATCAGCACTTTCAGTATCATCTAAGAAACCGTCACCCATTTCACGTTCTTGAAGAAAGCATGCATCACGCAGCTCCGGCAACCTGAACATGCTTATATCTCTGCACAGCTGGTTGAATAAGCAATATCAGTGACTTGTCTGAGTTGAAGAAAGACACGTGAATTTGTTTTTGCTTTAATTGTATGTTTGTTAATTAGGTTCGTTTGTTTCAAGCTTGGGTAGTCGTTTGTTAGACGTTCATGCTTTTGTGTCATATAAAGTTTTAAAATGAGGAATAAGATTTATTTTAAAGAAAAGAATAATTACGATTACAATTTTTAGTCATTGTTTAGCCCTAGTTTGGACTAAATGTAATTGTTGGCGCAAGTGTTAATGTATCAGATTTACAAAAGCTTGAAAGGCCAAGACTTGTATGTCTGAGGTTTTCTGATATTGGTATTGAATGAAATGTAGAGGTACATGTTCTTTCAAAGAGCCTGTAAATTCTGGAATTACATTCTGATTGCCATTTACCAAAAAAAAGGCTACAGCTAGGTGTCGTCACTCCGCTTAAAATTATGATCCATTGTGTAACATTATGAATTAAGACGCATTAAACGATTGCACTACATGCCAGTGTTCGCTAAGGCAGTATGTTGACATTGGCTGATTGTATGGCATTTTGGGTGCCCGTCTTCTATTCCCAGGGAGTTTGACGTGAGGGAGCAGTATGAGAGAGAGCCAGGCCGTCGGAGGGAAGGCTGGGGTGAAGATCAGCTCAGCCCTGATAGCGCCTGCTGTGTGGGCTCTGCAGAGAGCCAGACCTCCAGCCAG
The DNA here is from genome assembly GCA_025773905.1 of Chitala chitala. Lineage (NCBI taxonomy): Eukaryota > Metazoa > Chordata > Actinopteri > Osteoglossiformes > Notopteridae > Chitala > Chitala chitala. The sequence continues at coordinate 12,917 of JABJVR010042537.1, forward strand.
GACCCTCCCCAGGATGGTATGCCCGACAGAGCTTGCTGGGTGATAAATCTGGATGGGTTGGCTGTTTTGAACAATGTTTATACGTTAAGTGCACCTCTCGGTGCAGTTGGCGCATTTTAACTTTGATATAGCTTTTACCACCCCCCCCCCCCTCTTTTTTTTTTCCTCTTTTCTGCACTCTTGTTAGACATGGACTCTCTCAGTCAGGTGAGCTCAACAGGCAGCTCTGGAATGGGTGAAGAGGATGAGAACCCAGAGACGTTGCTGAGGCAGCATTTCGACACCATGTCAGACAACCCCCTAGCCAATGGTAGGCCCCAACTGCTTTGTACCACTGCTATACTTTTGTGCATGTGTGTATTGCCTTCTCTTACAGAAGCTGCTCTCCCTTCTGTTTTTTTCTTTAGAGAAGTTTGACACAGACCTGAGCAAACTACAGCAGCCTACTGACAGCATCTTCCTGAATCCAAGACTCAGCATCTCCACCCGTTTCCTGTCCCGTTTCCAAGGGCGGACGAAGTCAGTATCCTCTACTGTTGCGCTTTTCTTGTTCTTGGGTTTCTTCCAAACCACACTACATCCATACAAAGTGGGTGCTTTCCCTCCCTTATTAATTGTGTGTGTGTGTGTGTGTGTGTGTGTGTGTGTGTGTGTGTGTTTTTTGTCGTTCAGTAAACCGTGGCTCGGTCTTCCTTTCCGGACTGCAGAGTCCACTTCTGGGGCATCTGCTGCAATCTCTGAGGAGCCAAGCAACCTGCTGCCTGATTCGCCTAAAGCTAAAGTATCTCTCACTCAAACGCGTGCACGCCGCTAGGCATGCCTGTGGGTCAAAATGTGTAATTGTAAAGGAAAGGCAGTAAATGGGTTTTCTGTAGCTTGTATACTGTGCTGGTACTTCATACAAATGTTTATAAATGGAAGCTCCTCTTGTCTGAGCATGTAGTCACTCGCTCTAGGATATTAGACAGTGAGGATTATTGAACCCCCTACTGCATATGGGATAACAGGATGACTGTCATTTTATTTTATATTAGTGCATGTGTTGCTGTATTTTATTTATTTTTTTTTTTCCGTTTGACTCTTCCTACCTTAGGTGACCTCAAAGCTGTTTTCATATGAGACCGTTGCACAGTCTGTTACTCAAGAAGGCAACAGAAATAGTGGTGAGACATGTTTCTTTGCTTTATGTAATGGAGAAATAATGAGGTTTTTCACAAAAGCAAAATTCACGTTACATTTTAGCTAAACCACCATGAATAACTATTACCAGAATAAGATCTCTTATGGTTTTAATGTGTTGCTATCACATGTACAGTAATTTAAAATCCAGTATTTTGTTATGAATTAGTTCCTAAAAATAAAATGTAAATCGAGCAAACATCAATTGATTAAAAAGTAATTATTATTTTTAGGGATGTCCTGATACCGATACCAATATCAGGTCCGATACCAATATCAGGTCCGATACCGCCCTTGTGTACTCATGCTCTTACTCGTAAAACTGCATCCGATACCGTTTTCGCGGCAGAACATTAATCTCATAGTGGCTGAGCGGGTAGGCGAATGTGGGAAATGTCAACGGTATGTTGATATTTTAAGACAAGTGAGAATGACAAAAGTAAAGCTGACTAAACTTTGCTCTGCTAAATTGTCAAGAGGGGGAGTGGAAAAACAGCTCTTAACACGAGCAATTTGATAAAACATCTAAAGAATCAACATACTGCACAGTACAACGAGTTTGCTAATGCTAGCTGTAGCAGCGGGAGACAGCAGCAACCAACACTGTATCAAACTCTGGAGAAGTGAGAGAAAATGTCCAGAGACAATCCATGGGCAGTTCAAATAACCGAACCGCTCACCCAGTACAGTGGAACCCTGAATTGGGAGTAATGTAGCCTATGAGTGCTTCGTGAGATGAGCATATTCATGTCAGATCATACTTCAAATGAGATTAGGGAGGTGTGCAAAATGTGGGAAACGGTATAAGATTTTGTATTAAAGCACCACCCGAATAATGCTGTAGCAGTGCGAACGACTAATCTGTTTAACGACAAAACAATCAATGTCACATTTCCGTGAAATTCTTAAAATGAGGCAAAAGCGGGTGTCAGTGGATGGGTTCATGTTAAATACGAACGAAAGGAATTAAGACATTCCAGCGAGTCAAAAGATGACCGCGAATGCAAAAAGCGTAAATTAAGTGAAATCCGTAGTTATTGAAAGTCGTTCAAGAGAACTCCTGAGATTCTAGGTGTTTTCATGGAAGGAGAGTCTCCTTCCAAGCAATAACCCTCCTCCTCTCATCTCTCTCACGCCAGCCACAACTATTTTCAAACATAAAGTGTAGGTTTATTTGTTGTCTTTTTACTGTATATTGTGTTTTAATCGTAGTTTTGTTTCAGATATTAACGGACAATAATCTGTACATAAATTAAATTTAATTTATGTATTTTTTTGGGTTTATGGAACGGATCGTCCGACTTTATTTGCATATGGGAAAATTCGCTTTGCTATACTAGCTTTTTGGTTTACGAGCACTTTTCCGGAACAAATTATGCTCGTGTGTATTTTAGTACTTTATGCAACTCATTTAGGGAATTGAACACACTCAATTTAAGACAAGCATATCTATCAGCTAAAATGTTAATTTTTCTCTGCTTGAGATATAAAGGTCCCCATGATCCTCCTGCCAGAAAGCAGGAGGATCATGGGGATCCACCTGCCAGAAAGCCACGCAGGGCCCAGGCCAGGTCCAGTCTGGACAGTGTGTTTGAGATGAGCAAAGCTCATCAATGAACACTGCTACAACCGGTGCTGCTATACAGTTAGAGATATACCTTGGAGAGACCGCAATATATAGGGAAGACAAACCACTGCAGTACTGGATGGTTAACAAAGTGTGATTCCCCACTCTGGCCCAAATGTAATGCAGATATCTCTCTGCACCATGCAGTAGTGTGGAGAGTGAAAGGCTATTTAGCTCAGTGTCCCATATTGTCAATGAAAACAAACAGTCTCACAGCTGATCATGCAGAGAAACTTTTTATCAACAAGAACTTGCCTCTCACTTCTCCAAAAAGGCTTAGTTCACCTTCTTACAAATTATATGTTGTATGTTTGAGTAGTGCTGAACTTACATACATGCGAGTTATATACACGTTTCATTAACAGAAAGAAAACATCTGATTACTGTGTTTAAAGTTATTGCACTTCTCTGGTACTTGTAAATTTTTTTTTATAATAAAAATACTGCAACTACAATATTAAGTACTTGTTTCAGTACTCTGTATCAGCAAGTACTGAAATGTAAGTACTTGTTCTCAGTCAGGAAAAAAGTGGTATTAGGACATCCCTAGTTATTTTAAATGGGGAGGAGGAATGCATTCCTAGCCCACCTGAAAACCTCATACCAGTTCTCTCAATTATCATTAAAACAATGTAAAAATTTACAGATGATTACCGACATGAGTAATGAGTGTTCAACGACCCATTCTGCATCTTGGTCAGAATTTCCCAAACAGATGTGGCCAAACTAGCTTCATGAGCGTTTGACAATAGACATGATAAAACATTCGCCTTTATCAGGTGTGCTGGCTAGTGTGTGTGTGTTCATGTGAGCTTTGTGTGCATTTCAAATGTTTGTGGAGGAACTTTCATGCAAAGAATTCTTGATTAGGCACAAATTTGCGTGTAATGGGATAGCGTATTTACCGAACTGACTGTATGTACAGTCAACCTATAGTTTTAGCATGATGCATAACACTTAAATTACACAATTATCCAACATTTAAGGCATCAATCAGCACTTTTTTTTTTTTGGCCAGTTCTCAATTATGTGCTTTTGAGGGAAAAAAATGTTATCAAGGAATTTGATAACTTTTGATATTTTTCTGTTTATAGTTGCAATGAAACCTCTGGCATTGCCATTCATTGCAAAATTCACCTTGCATTAATTGGAATTAAGTGCTATGTAATGTGCTATACATTATATAATGTTTCATATTCTTGTTGGTATATGATCGTCATGAGTTTCGGTGTCACCAATTAATGGGTTTGTTCCACTGTAATGTGGGGCACATTGGACATTACAGTGAAAATTGTCAAGTCTCGCCCGCCAGTAAAACGAAGTTCCTCAGTTATGACTCGCCGAAGCCAACAGCCAGTAAAAAGCCGCAAGACCATAGCAACCTTCCACTGGCAAGGCATTATGGGAGGTGTGTGTGTACATGTGTGTTTATATACACCTGGTCTGCTGTTGGACCAATAGTAGTGTTGTTACTAATGAAATGTTCGTTGGCCATGTTAATTCTGTAATTTTCTTTGTTGCACCTTGTTCTGGCGGGTTTCTCAAATCCATTGTCCAATTTCACAATTTGTCTTGCATCGTTACTAACTTAAACACCCCTCAACAACAACTTGTTTCGTTTTTTTTTTTTTTTCTTTTTTTTCCCTGAGCTTCCATGTCTGTACCTTGAGGTGTAACAGCTTGTCTTTTATTTAACCAGAAGTTCCCAACAGGACTGAGTTAGAAGAAGCCACCTCTCAGACTTCTGCCATGACTGTCCAGCCCAGCTCGGACACTAGCTTGCAGAAATTATCCAGATGCGGCAATGAACAAACCGCAGCGCAGCCTGTTCCCCGTCCCGGTCGTCACAGCTACATGGGCACCACAGCCAGCTCACGTGCCAAAGTCTCTTGCACCAATGCCCTAAATGACAACTTGAACAGTGCACCAATACTTGAGAAGTTCAAAATGGCATCTAGTAGCGTGAAGGCTTCCTCTACCCAGGACCTTACCATTCACAAAGACTGTAAAGAGAATTTCCCCCTGTTGCCAAATCTCTGTACTGTTGCTAATGCAGTCCCCAGCAGCACTGCTCCCACCTCCAGTGCTTCCTGGACTGTGCCTTGCACGTCTGTGAGCCAGCAGCCCCAGTCCCCTCCAGGCAACCACAGTGCCAGGGCATCCCTGCACCTCGATCTGTCCAGGCCTGACAATGCCATGGGCCAGAAACTGCGCAGATGCACCATGGATGTTGCTTGCCTCCCTGCATTAACAACGCCAACTGAGATGAGATCTCTAGGAAAAGGGGGAAGGAGCTACATCCGCTCGGTTGAGGAGAGCCTCGCACCACAGGCTCATGCACGAGGACAGAGCCTCGGCACTTTAAGGAGCGATTTGGCCACGGATGGCGCCTCCACTGCTAGGGGGTGGTCCCCTGATGCCTCCCCAGTAAGGGTTTCTGAAGAAGTGGAGCCTCCCTCTCTGCTCCTGCCGAGAGCCAGCTCTGAGCCCTCCTCACCGGGAGACTGTGCCAGACCCATTCTGCCTTCTGAAGGTAACGTTTGCTCTTGTCTGTTGTGATTGCTGTTTGCGTTCGATGGTTTGTGCTGCATCTGACCTCCCTGTCTGTGCATTAGGTGCTGCAAGTGATGTGGTGAGTCTACAGAGCTGTAAACAGATTGCAAATGAGTTGCAGCAGTCAGTGAAGACAGCTTCTGCCATGTACAGTAAGGTGAGCTATTAAAGCATGCTGTGAACTTACTCACCTCTCCTCCAATATCTAGACTCTTGTGTATAAAATGCCTCTTGTAGTGCCTTGTAAAAGGAAGTGGCTTGGTCTGCTTGTGCCACGGAAGTTGAGCGAGGCACTCGACCTAAATTTTTACATTTGTAAAAACGGATGTTGCCAGTCGCTGAGCAAAAAAAAAAAATGCAAGGTTGTATTTTATACAGTAAGGGTTTAACGTGTTAAGTGGTATTTAATGTAAAAGGCTGGTTATGGGAACCGGGAGGGTTTAAGATGACAGTTGCATAATACCCAGTTCCACCACAATTTGTTTTTGCAGTTTGATTTGGATATGTTGTGCTGTTCTTTAATCTAAAAAACATGAGTAGAAATTTGAGGTGCTGGGCAACAAATATTGAAGATCGGTAGTGCTGTATCAGCAGAGGCAACATTTAATGTTTTTGGTATACTTCTGTGTTTTCGTCATGCTTTTTGAGTTTTTGTAGCTTTCCAGTTTTGGTTGGTGAAATCCTTTTTTGTTTACCTTATTACCATCAATTTATTTTATAAATTTCCATGATTCTTTACAGGAACATACAGCTGTCATATGTTGGGACTAGGTGTACACATAAAGCTTTTGCTTTATAGCTACAAGGAATGTAGTTCAATAATAGGACTAGTTAAGGACCGGTTTCCCCATGTATTTTGCCCATAGCTCTGCTGTATGGAGGGTGGCCCTGACCAGCAGGCACAGATGACGATCTTGACCAAGGCCTTCTCGGTGGTCCTGCATGAGCTGGAGTCGGTGAATGCGTGGGGGCAGGGCCCTGCTCCAAAGGCTTCCTGCCCGTCAGCAGAGGAGTCTCCGGGCCGCCAGCTCAGGGATGAGCGGACTGTGGCCCTGCTGGAGAAGTATTCTGAGATGCTGCTGCTGCGTATCGCAGAGAGAAACATGGACTGCAGCTGAGGGTGGACTACATGCTGGGTATTTAAACCTGGTGTGGTGTTTGGGTCTGTGGGACCTGTTTTATTATGTTTTGTTTTTGCCAATGACCCGAACACCATACAAGGGTTGAAGGCATCTTTTTATTCACACTGCTACCTGTTACTGTTCCAGCGGTATTACAAAAAGCCCAATTGCAAACCGTAAGCAGCGTTGTATGTGTTTTTACTAGCGAAGAATTGTATGCTAACGGCTGTTTCCCTGCTTCACGATTGGCTTGAACGTTAAGGCGCACAGCAATTAAATAGTTTTTAGAAAAATATGCTTTAATGTGAGATTTTAAGTGTTTTAAGTCTGTGTTGCTTTTGTTTTTGGATTTTTATGGTTTTTATAAATATTGCACATTGGTACAGGGTTTGTGACTTCAGGTGATGTTCTGAATGAAACCAGTACTGTACCTGATGTTTAGTGTATCTGGTCACATACACTACAATTTTAATGTAAAACCTTAGATTTTATTAAATGCATTTAGAGTAAACTGAAGGATCAGTGGTAAGACGGCTGATTATTCCAAAAATCACATACCACCTGAACTACGGATTGCTGTATTGAAGGTTCAAGTTTAAAGTTTTCACTTCCCCAGAGACACAACATTGTTTGTGTGCAGTAGGTTTCCTGTTAACACATTAAACTTCAGTTTTGTACATTTACTGGTTGTGCAGTCGTAACCACAACATTGCTGTTTGTTTCACTAATGCGTTATGAGGTTTGGCAGTTTTAAGCCACACTGTCACATGGTAACTATTCTGTTTTGGGCATGTAGCAGTGTTTAATAATCATACAGATTCCCCATGTTCAGTATTAACTTTGCAAGTGTGTAAGAATTTGTTTGGAAAAACAGTGCAAATCAACCATTTCCTGTTCACAGATGTGCAATCTTTTTCTCTTTTTTGTATATATTTATTTATTTTTTTAAATATTGTAAATATTTTTTTGCATTACACAGCATGCCAGTTTTTAAAATTCATGATCATTTTTCAAATAAATTTGAGTGACAACTCTTTAGTGTGGGGGTTTTTTTTTTTTTTTTTTTTTACAGCTATTTACACTCCATTTAAGTGAGAGCCAAGGGAAAGAATTGAATCCCACTGAAAACATTGTCTACTGAACAGTACAGTTCTTGGAAGCTTTCATGTAATTTCTTGCAGGCTATTGTCTTCTTTCTTTGGGTCCCCGCTAAATTTTAGTCTTGGTAAAAGCAGAAACCTAGCTTCCATGTGTTTAATCTTTTATGCAGGACATGTATCCTGGCTGGAAAAAGATTTGTTTTTAAGGCAGAGTACCATCTAAGTGGCAGTGCCTTCTAACTTATGGCCCTGTTTTGTATGAGACAGTAGTTGCAGGTCAGATCTACTTTAAGTCTGTTTGCAAGCACATATAAGCAAGTCGAATTTGAATACCTGCTGGTTGTTGAGCCTTTTCAACTGACAATGGCTGTCTTCTTTATATGCTACTTGAAATGAAATGTTCATTGTACTATACACTATAACTAGATGAGACGTTATCTTCACCTGAGAGGTTAATGATGTGTAAATTGCAGATTTATCCAAGCGCAACACTGATTCTGAGTGCAAAAGTGTGTTGTAAGCACTGGTTATTGCAGGAACACAAACTTGGATGACTCAATGACCCCTTGATTCCTATGCTATCCTTCAAAGAGTTGTTTGAGACAAATTGCCTGGTTTACTGCCAAAACAAAGTCCAAGACGGTGTGCATGTTTTCCTATTGTAAAAGCAGTCCAAAGGTTGTTTTTTTTTTTTTTTTTTTTTTTTTACTCAATGTAGAAAAAACGGTAAAAGAACGGAATTTTGAAGTAAATTTGTTTAAAACCCATCCCAACAGCCATATTGTTCAATTAAACCCA
>JABJVR010042547.1:0-31202 GCA_025773905.1 Chitala chitala
CCCCCCAGTCAAGCTTGCCTCCTCAATTAATTAGCAAAGCAGGCACTAATCCTGGTCCAGCCTGGTCCCTGCCAGACTGAAAGATCAACCATAAACACAGGTCTACCTGGCCTTGAGATAAAAAGAGGGACTTTTTCTTCATGTTGAAGCCCCTCCCCCCCCACCTGCAATGTCAGCCTGGCCACCTGCATTCATCACTGTCCTTGAGGATTCTGACCTCATCGCCTCTCCTGTATGATTCCCAGCTGTTCCCATGAGTACCTCTGCGTCGTTCTGGCTGGCAGGCCTTACAGCGGCCGCCTGCTGCTTGCTGACGAAGTTTTACCCCCCCCGTGTTCTTTGTTTCACACTGGTAGCCAGGCTGGGTCCTAATGCACTTCGTTTCCATTCCCTCTCCATAAACATCTCCCTGCACATTTGTCTCAGGGTAATTAGACAAAAAAAAAAGATCTCCGGCCTTCTTTTTCCATGCCGTCCTCCGAGAGATGCTCCCAGGTCAGGCATGAGAAAACTACAAGCACTGATATCATATATCAACATGTCACCCAGCGCTAAGTGGGTCAATGTTAGACGACAGGGACAAGACAGGGCTCTTCTGTCACACAGATCACTCCTAATTGGGAATTGCAAAGGAAACACTTTGGACCTTCCAGCATTTGAAAAACGTTGCTTATATAAGCATGAAAACTTCGATGTACTAATTCACGGGATCCTGTGGGATTTTTCTATTGTACAACCAATTTTTGAACTGTTAAACAATTTACCTTCACCGAGAGCATTTACAGGTAAATCTGCAGGTGTCTGATACTCCAGCCTGAAGGATACATCATTTTGTCTTATAATAGTGGGTCTGGTCTGTGCATCAGGAAAAAGACCAAGTTTTAAACAAAGGCCAAAACTCACAGCAATCACCAGGGTCAAAATTTAGACCTGCTATCAACATCAGGTAAAATCTATTGTCACTGCCGCCAACAATACTGGTGTCATCAAAGGGAAAAACTTAAAACATGAACCCAGGGGCAAGGGTTACATTTGCTATCATCAGCCAAAGGTTGCTATCAGCACCTGCAACAGCATCCAAGTCGTCGCCTGTTTTTTCTGCCAGACAATGAATCAAGCCATTCGCCACCTTAACACCCCATCTAAAAAGGGAACATGCTGTAAATTGATTCTGATTATTAGTGCATTTCTACACTGGTGGAGCCTCTCACTTTCACAGAGGGAAGGCTTCAGTAATTGTGACAGACTTCGGTAAAGCAATTACCAGCTCAAGAGCTATGGTTGGTTTAGCAAATTCCTCTGTCCAATTAAAACATACCAAGAGGAAGAGCTATTTTTCCTGTGCTGGTTATGTTCAACAAAAGGGCATTTGCCTCTTTAGGGCATGCAGAAATTCCCTGGTGTTTTTGAAGTAGACATATACATAAAGTACACATGGACATTAATGCTGTTTATGAACGAAGAAGCAAACATATTTACTTTAGGTAGCCGTGTTTGTGAAGCTAAGGAAGGACAACTGTGCACTGCAATGAGAAATCAAAAACCTAAAAGTCAGAAATACATTTTTGTGATACATGTTAGCAAGCAGCTGTAAAGACAGTCTCTACTCAGCTTTTCGATGTACAATTTTAAGTCTATAATCACTATTTGATGACAGTAGAAAATATGGAATGCCACTTAAAGGACAGTATAAATATTTTAAAATTTGCATAACTAGGGGTTTTGGCTATGTATTAATGGTTAAGCAGCACAACTACAATGTGATACAATCTCCTGCTCAGTGTACTGATAAAGGAAACTGTTATCCATCGCCATGGTGATCACCATCACAACAGGGCATCCCAAGAGGCTGCAGCCATGCCCCTACTGACTGGAGACGGTACCCTGGAAACAAGAAACCATCATATTTGGAAAGGGGGGGTAGTGGAGTAGTGTGGGGAGGGAAGGGGGAAGAGGGAGAATCACGACAGGAGAAAAATAGAATTTGTGCCTGGCTTTTACAGTCTTTCCATCCTCAGCCTATCTGTGACCTGCATGACACCTACTTCCACTCCAGACACAAAGTCACACCTGCCCTTTATGCTCAGTTCTTTTCTACAGGAGCCATCAGTTTAAATTCTCCATCCTACAAATACACACACACACACACACACACACACGCACAGAGCCAGATTCAACTCCATGACCTTGGAGGTGTGAGGCAACAGCACTACCCACCCTGCCACCCCAAACACTTTGCAATTCAACATAAATATATAAATAAACTCAAAAGAGAACAAAGGAACCAAAAACGATAATGAGAAGAAAAAAAAACTTCTGGTGTGCAAATTCAATCTCCTTGGGAACACTGTCATTAAGTATTCAATTCTTAAATAACTAGTGTAACAAGCATCACAGTGGAGCGCGATATGCTCTGCTCCTTCAAAACAGTCAAGGACCAGAGATGCTGATGAGGATTACCATGAGTTTTAACGACAGTTTGTTTTAATGCTGGTTATTAATGGCTTTTAATCTTTGTGAAGGTTGGTTGCTGTAAACAGTAATCATTTAGATATTATGTAGTGTGAGGATGTTTCTGGATGGGCAACTGTAGAAAGAAAAATTAGGCAGGATACTATGAGGCCTCCAAAAAGTTCAAAAAATTAAAGTTCACTTTGAATGGCAGCGGTAAATAAATGACTGGCTTTATGAAAAGATGAACCTCTAATTATGACACCGGTAGTAGGATCCTCCCTCTAAGCTCCTTGGGCTTAATAAAGTCGCCTTCTGAGACAATGACTTAATTTCTTGCATCACCCTCCCATTAGCATACAACACAGAGAGCAGGCCTGTACCCATATGGGAGGTGTGCACAGAACAACGGACTCGATTGACTCATAGGCGCAACGTGCTGTCTTTACTCACATATATTCCCTGTGGGCCGAATGCACGGCCGCGGCGTTGCTATAGCGCCACAGCACGATGATGGAAGACAGAACATCGAGGGTGGCGTCGAACTGCAACGAGACGAGAATCCCGTGTCACCCTCTTCCACAAAAGGAACAAGGAGGAAGTCGCAAAAATATTAAACATGCATCATGTCTTCTGCAACCTTTTTACGAGTTTTCAATTACAGCTGACGCAGTATAAGAGTCTCCCGACGCTCCGAACAATACAGGTTTATGAACTGGATTTCGAAAAACATGAATCAAACATTAAATGAAGCTGTACTTACAGCAAACCCAAACGCAGAGGCGCTGTACCTCATGAAGGAGACAGCTGAAGGGGGGAGAGAGGGAGACACAGAACCAAATTAGTGGCAAAGAGCAAACAAGTCAACATCCTTTCTAATTACCAAGGAGAAACTCATCCCTCTTATCTGCTGTAAATACTGTGAAGTGATATAATTTATGGCTATATTATCAGTGGCATTTTGTTTTTAAAGCCCAGTATTCAAAATAATATTTTAGAGGCTTCCATTATATGCGAAAGTGTATCGATTTTGGCTGGATGTTTTTTTTTTTGGCAAAATTGTGTATTTTCATGTTTTCAGAGGTTTGTCCTAAAATAAATATGAAGACTCTCAGCAGGCATTAGCCTGATGTCAGCAGCACTAGGGGAGCAGGCTTCTACTGTAACACGAGCCGCCAAGCCAGGATGGACACTTTCTAGTTATCGATCTGAGCTATTGATCCAGTAGCTAGCTACAAGCAGCCTCCCTAAATGCACCAGCTGTCCAGAGGTGCAGCTATATGGATTGCAGCCTTCCTGCTCCCACAGTTCTACAGTTCAACAATAAGAGGTTCCCCAGCGTTTACAGGGTCTTACTGACCTTGGCATTTCATCAACGAGGATTATCTTGAAGGCTAAGTTGGCCTCTTAGCAGTGGCAAAGGCTTGCTGTACAAGTTAGTCCATGTGGCACCATAGTACAGCCTTGCCCATTTACCCATTATGTTCACCCCTCAGGTAGTGCCCGAGGATTCCCAATGAATTAATTAATGTGGCACCTTCTGCCGAAAACACAGGATGCGTCTGGGCACATTGGCGTGGCGGTGAGCAGGCAGCAAACGCCTCGTAAAGTCAATGCAGGACTGCTAGATGGAGCTAACAAGGCCTTAAACAGGCTGCTGGGTCTCTGATAAACAGGTGTGACGCCCACCACTGCGCACCAGACCAAGACGGACTGGGCTACAGTTCTCACTCACAGAGGGGAAGGTATTCTATGTGTGCCACACACATCTCACACGTCTTTCCTACACCAGCGTTTCGGCTCACACAGTCAATGAACACGTCACACACTCATAAAACCACAACTGAATACTCACCACAGTATTTCTGGTTAAGGTCTTTATTACGACAGTTTTTAACAGACGAAAGAGAGAAGCTATAGTATCACAGAAAGCCAAAGATCAGTCCTGAATAGAAAAGGTTTGGTATGAGGCATCAAGAAGAAATGACAAAACTTCACAAAGTTCCAAGAACAAACACTAATTAACTTATCTATTTCTACCTGCTGCATGTGACAGCTACAGCACCTGTTCTGCCGATACCATTAGTTCCTACAATTCAATTTGACTATAAAAAATGAAAGTGTGAGTACATTAGCATTGCATGGTCACACACTTCTTTTTCGTCAACATTTTCCCTGGATTCTATTTGTTTTTGTCTTTTTTAATGGGGTAGTGTAGATATAGAGCTTTGATGACTAAGAAGAGAGAAATCAATGCTAAAAACAATGTCAAAAACAGCACTGAAACATCATCATTAAATGCTTAAAAAATTGGAAGTAACCACATTTAAAAATAGTAAATTAAATTATAAATGCAACAGCATGGATAGCACGTTGAACTTAAAGTCTGCATTGGGAGAAAGCTGAATAGTACAGTCTACCTTAAGGTACTTGTGTACATACACAGGATTTATACCCTAAATAAAGTTACCTGACTCTGAATGGTACAGCCTATCTTTAAATACGCAACATATTTGTAGATTGTCTTCTGGATGAATTGTTCAGCTGGCCACAGATGTTCAAAGTAGGTCACGCATCTTCACGTGTAGAATGCCATTTTCTCAGAGAGGTACTCCCTGCACACGCATGCGCAGCCTTGGTGCAGCATTGCTTGCAGACGGAGCACCAGCACGCCAGTCTCTGGGGGTGCCATCGAACCAAAGCGGCTGGCAGCTTGCCAGAGCACATGGAGCTGGTGCACAGACTTGCCAGTGAATCGCTCTGCTCCCTGTCAGTGCGTTTTTGCCAAAATCTCCCGTGTCCCGCAGCGGGAAGTGTGGAAGGCCAACAACGTCACCAGCCATTTTACTCTGACAGGGTGGCTCATCTCTGACGCAACACAGTGCCACATGGTGAGGCAAGACAAGATACTAACAATAGATTAGTGATAGCAAAAACATGAAGTAAAAAACATTCCAGAGATGTTTTTTATGTTTTATAAGCATTTTGAAAGCATGAGACTAAAATTGAAATCACAATGGTACCGTCCTGTGAAAATTAAGTCCCTAGAAAATTAAACACAAATGATTGTTGTCTTTGGTTTGAGAAATGGAGATGATTATGTTCTTAAGTAACAGTGTTTCAAAGCCACCGTCATTAGATGAAATGTAATGAATACAGGAATCGCCTAACTTAAGTAACTGTGTTCATTTGAGGTCAGTATATTTATCATATAAAACTGTACAACACAGGTGAAACTCAAATATATAAAGTTAGAATGTATTTCCGAAAAGCCAACAGTGGTCTTTTAAGATCTTATTCTTGCATTTGCACAAAAACCAGAATAATACCCAGACATAAATCCTTACCTTTCAGCCACTTGTACATGCTAGAGCTGCAAAACACTCACTGGACTCACTTCCTGACAGTGTCACAGCACTTTGCTCAGGAAGAAACAGGTTGGTTTGTGTTTTAAAACTAATGCATCTACACACATGCACACACACACACCCCATTGTATTACGCCAAACAATAGCAGTGTCTTGCCCACCTCTGCAAAAAAGAGATCTTTTCCCTGCCATTTGATCTCAGAAGCAAACACTGTAGTGGCTCCACACTAGGCCGGAATGGATGAAACAGAGATGGAACGTTTATCTTATTTTTGAAACCGCCTGTATTTTTTTTTTGGTTCTTCTTCACCACACAGGTTTTCCTTCCCTTCTGTTGTGACCGGCAGTTCATTTTGTTCTCCGTCAGCTTCGAGGCACAGCCTAACAATGGCATAATGATATGCGACTGTCTGACGATACTCAGCGTAACTGCTGCTTTCAACCTCGGCGCAGTGCGCAAGAGGCAGCACATTCTAGAAGAATTGATCTACGATGGGTAATGAGGACGGATTGCTGGCAGTGTTGACACTACGGGAATACTACAGGAATGAATAATTGGCTGCGTGCACAACTGAAGGTGCAGGACAAGGACGCGGGCTTTGTTTATCGAGACATTGACTCAAGATCTTTACAGACCGATTCACGCTGACTGCTTTTTCTTTGACGCTGTGATTTTTGTTGTGGTGTGACAGACCTCCTGCACTGATGACTGTATATCCACTATAAAGGGGAGAGACTGCAAAAGTTCACCAGTAAAAATGAAAGCTTTGAGCCTGAAGCCTCAGAAACACCCCTCGACGTGACACAGACTTACTGCCAAAAAAAAAACAAACTTTTAATGCAGCTTCTGCAGTAGCATTAAACCAATAAAATGCTATGGTCTTTTGTTTGTGTTTTTCGAAAAACAGCTCATCCTCATATATAAACACTTAAATTAAGACTAAATTTCAGTGAAGGCACTGAGCCAAGCAGTAATTGTTGTGACAAGATTATGTTTTGCTTAAGACTCATCTTTTAACTGGGTGCCCTGCTAGTTAGTGATGCTCCTAAGCGGGGGCACAGATGGCAGGGGGGTGGGGGGCACACAACAAGTCAGGAGACCGTACTACTGTTTTCTGTGGCCACAATGACCGTTTGCATTGCTGTGTCCTTTGCTAACCCATTTAACTGCTTTAGCACTGCAAGAACAACTAAACTACTTGAGTAAGAAAGAATGTCATGTGCTTTTGATAAATTTGGAATGCATGCCTTATTCGGCACCAGAAATTAAGCACCATTCAAATGAATAAATATTCTTGGAATAATTACTGAAAACTGGCAGCTGAACCAACACAAAGCATGCTCAGTTATTTATCTTTGACAAAACACCTTATGCAAATTTGGGACAATGTCACCCTTGCTGATTTCCTTCTTTAAATACACTGATTGTATTTAAAGTTTTTAGGGTTGGTCATATTAGAACTACCTGATGATATTTGTGTAAATCTTCTTAGTTATTTTACTGGGTTGATTTACTAGCTTGTCACTAGTGCCATTGTCTTGCACCAAGTAAGTGTTTATTATTTGAATTTATCCTGTCAGTAGTTAGTTTAGACAGTGCTCCGACCTGTTTAATGTGGATTGAAACAAACAAAAGTCCAACAGAAAGTCCACCATAAAAAATACACGGGATAATTTCAATGGTACAGCAGCGTTTGAACTTGATGTTTTCTGAGCTTCTTTGTGAGTTTTACTTTCTTTAAAGTTTTATACACACACACCTGCCACAGCTGAAGGAAGGCGAGGTAGATTTCTTGCGACATCCTTCATTATTAATTCATCTTACACAGTTATAGTTGCTTCCCTGTTTTGATAAAATGTTTTACTCCATTATACGTCAGATTGCTCAAAGGTACAGCTGTACTCCTCACTTAATATTTCTGATCTGACGTCTGTCGGCAGGGTTGTATGAAAATAGATAATGCAGATTAATTTACTTAATATAACAGTTTTCTGGTGTATTTAAAATAGTACTCCAAAATGGTACTAGAAGCGGTGTCCTTTTTGTTGCAGCAAAATATTAAGATATCTCACATTTGATCATGGGGAAATAGATTGCAGATGCATTATACTTTACCCTCTTTGCGACAGGCCTTACTAAGTCAGCTCTTGGCAAAGTGCATTAAAAAGGCAGCTCGGGAGAAAATGGCGTTTTTCTCTGAAACCTTTTGCACTGGTTGTTTTCTGACTGAAAGTCTGAGAGTGATATAAATCTGACTGTAGACTTCCTAGTCCAGGAATCCTAGTCCATTTATCAAGGTTGCACGAGGCGACCCGGTGCTGCTCCTGCTTGCTGAATTTTGCTGCCACTACCCCTTAGGACAGCTGTTCATACACTACACACTCAAGGCTGGGCTTAAAGAGAGACTCTGCCTGCTTCACACTGCAGCCAATGTTTCTCGTACCCTCGATAATGTTTTTGTCTGAGCTGTAGGCACGTCCCTCCTTAGGCACAGGGTGATGTTGTAATTGTGATAGCTCGGTGGGAGCTGACGTTGCCTCGCACATCCAGGGTTGTGGAAGTAATTGTCCAGTTATGTGTGTCCACAGTTCAAAATGTTCTTTGTGTGTGTGTGCGCGCATGTGTGTGTGTGTTACTTCAAATCCTCTCTTCCAGAGACATGAGGCTCAAGTGAACCTGTGATTCGAAACCGTTCCTATAGTGTGTATATGTGTTCTGTGATGGGCTTGGCTTCTGTTAGTGGTATAATCTACCTTGCACCCTATGTGTGTCCTACAACATAGAAACAGGCTCGCAGTGACAGTGATAATGGAACAGGTAATGAATGAATGCATATGCATTAATTAGTCTGTCAGTTGTGGTTACTGTGTTTATGGGAAGATATTGAATGTTCAAGCAGAACGGCTCATTTTAAAGCTTAGCATTTTGGCACATGTGGTGAACTGTGCTGAGTGTTTTACATGCAAAGCAGTCACTTGCCTCCTAAGGCACTGATAACTTGTAAATTTTTCGATGGCTAAGGACAGCTCGACTGTGGAGTGCCGCACAGTTTTCCATGTGCTATAAATGACCAGGGAGCACGACATTGCATCCTGGCATACCTTCATGTCCTCCACATTTGGTTATTTCCTGTGTAGAGAGGCCACCCAGGCAGCTCTACTCACTGCATTCAGTGTCTCACTGCTCTACAGGATGAAGGAGAGGCTGTCCCAGCACCAGGAGGTCAGCGTTTTCCTGTCTACAAATGTTATTCTTGAAAGTTTTAACAGCGCCTGCGTGTGCTGTCTGCCCACCAAGGACGTCGACAGTCTGGTGTTAAGGACCCCATGTGCCCTGAACACCATCTGGCTTGCTGGTCCTTGCAGAGTTTCCTTATATAACATGGTCCACACACTCCCAGAGCATCCTCAGCACTGGGTATAGCAGGTGGTCTGGTGGGATAAAAGTCAACTAAAAAAAAAAACGTCACAGACTTTCTGTTATACCCTTGAGAGGGATACTTAACTTGAAATGTTTAAGGACAATACCGAGCCATATACAAAATCAAAAATATTACACGAGTCCAAATCACTTTGGATGACACAGCTGCTAAACAGTTTACACCTTGATTTTTATTTAGAACATTTTTTGGGAGCAGGACACATTTGTGGCACTCATTATAGCTTTAAAATATCAAATTCCAAAACCTGGCGTCAAAACATCATTTTGTGTTAACATTACGTAAGTACACTATGGCAGGATTCTGCTTATAATGTTAAAAGTATGACCAATCATCTCACCAATATAATACCAAGTCCAAAAGCATTGCTCTCAGAGATCGGATTTACTTGGAAGTGATTCTGAATGGCGAATAAATGTCCCAGTACAATGCTGAGAGTGCTTCTGCGGTGATGGGCCTAACATTAATCTTCATTATACATTACTTGCAGCAGTACCATCCCTGAAAGAGGCGCTTGGCTGTAAATGCAGACCTGTTCATTACCAGGCCATGAAACACTCAGGCAGGTGTCAATCGGACATCAGTGAACACAAGG
Source organism: Chitala chitala (assembly GCA_025773905.1). NCBI lineage: Eukaryota > Metazoa > Chordata > Actinopteri > Osteoglossiformes > Notopteridae > Chitala > Chitala chitala. The sequence goes on from JABJVR010042547.1 coordinate 9,855, forward strand.
ATTCGTTTCTCCCATAAATAACTTTTACTTGGATGACTTTAACCCCTCGAGAAGAAATTTTTCAACGGGCAAAAATAGCATTCAGTAAAAATAAAAGCTGAAATGTCTCTTCTTACACAGCACCATCAACTAGTAAGCAGTTTTAAGAAGCGGCTATATCCCCCTAAGGCCCATCCTATACAATTGTGTCCACAATAGTGGACATTTTATTTTTTCATCTCTTTTTTTACTGACTTGAGCAATATGTTTGTTTCCTGGTGTTCTGTATAAAGGACATACTGGGCTTTCTAGTGGTACCTCGTTTATTCATTCATTCATTCATTCATCTTCTATACCGCTTCATCCCGTTAAGGGTCACGGGAAGCCTGGATCCCATCCTAGAACTCATAGGGCGCAGGGCAGGGGACGCCCAGGGTGCCAACCCACCACAGAGTACCTCATTTATTGGAGTGGAATTCTGACAATTTCCTCTTCTTTCCTTAAATAGCTTAAATTTTAATACATTGTCTTTCTTTGGTTCTCAGGAGGACATATTTACTGTATGTGTTTCTAATTTCTTGTTTATTGGTTTGTGGCTAACAATGAGCTCATCCATAATAACAGGTCTGTGTTCCAGACTTAAAGGAATCCACAGAGTTATAAGGCCTGTGGGCATGATCAGTAATGGCTCTTGAGAGTTTTCTGTCACGGTTGCTGCCCCAGGCAGCAGGATCGTTACATAATTTTGTTCCCCCTGCTAGTTTTTCCAAGTTGATGTGGTTCCACACGTCTTCTATGCTTGTTTCTGTATTACTTCCTTTCCCGTTTTACTCAGATTTCTCTGTTTTGCTCTCTCGGCCTGTTTCACAGCATTGCCGTCTACTTGCTCTTGCCCACTTATGCTTAAAATTTTTTCACATCTCAGTTCTTGGTATTTCATTTTTGCTAATAAAGCGTCGACAGCAGTCTGCAACTCTGCAGAAGTCCTCCTGAAAACACGACCAGTTTCTCTCAGCATCTATCACTTTCTCGCCAATTAATGGCCTTCCTCAAAAAAAAATGTACACACAATTTAGGAATGTAAACACATAACTGTTCTTTAACAGGGTTTTAACTCTGTGAACAGAGACTTGAGGACTAACCAGACCCTTTACCGGTATACCTCACTGATCACATGTTCACACATTCGCTGTTTTGAAGACATCTCTGACCAAAAGGTCTCTGTACAGGTTTCTAATGGACCCTGCATACATCTTGGATGAGGGTTAAAGGTGCTGACAGGCTAAAAGCATCCACAACACCTCCATCATCAGAAGTGATCCCTCGAGTCACTCCAAAGCTTTGATTCTGGGTCTGCATTTAACCATCCCGGACCCTCACGTTTCCAGCAACAGCCTGGCGGACTTTCAGCTCCATTTGTACTGAAGCCTGAGACGGAATTTGTCTGTTTGATTCATTGTTATCAATTTTTTGTTTTTGGTTACTGTCTTCCTCGGCGCTCAGATCAGCCGTTGCCGAGTTCCACGCTGAGCCCCTTATGAATTTCTCATAGGCTGCTATTATTATGTTCCTGTATCCAAGGTGATTAATTATTGAATGCAGCAGCGGCGGCACATGGACATGCCCGTCAGGTCCTAAAAGAGCCCCTCCCTCGTCATTCCCCACAGGGCCATGTGTGACGGCTCCATCCGCTGCTGCACGCTGACACATAGTGAATATGACGTTGTCTTGTGATTTCAGTTTCTAGGATACGGACCATGCAGAGCGGCATGGATATGCAAAATAACCACCCTCCCCTATTCGTCTGAGCTGCCAGTGGTCCATTTAGCACTAATACAGCCCTTTCTGTGTTTTGGATGACATCCACTTTCTAGCTGTATGTGATCTTGTTTTGTTTACGCTCTATTTGTCCGCAGTGAAGAAGCATGACAGAAAGCTACTTCTTTCTGCAGCAATTAAGCTACCGCTGCGGTCAGTCAGAAGGCCTGTGCCGGCTTGCTTTTAATCACAGCCCTAAAATTTTTTTCTTTGCCGCTATTGATCTTTCTGTCACCTGAACGTCACGATCCAAGCCTGAGGCCCTGCATGTCTGCTGCAGGGTGAGGTTTATAGAACCAGAGGCAGCCCAGCAGCTGTCAGGCGGCTGCTCCCTGTGTTCCCCCTCAACTGCCAGCCAGGAAATATTAATGCGGAGCACGCCGGGCCGGCCAGCCACTGCCGGGGGGGAGTGTGGCAGACCATGAGCCTCCTCCGTGAGAGACGCAGTTTGGCATTGCGTAAGGTGCACCTTCTGACAGGGTCTATCTGCCTCTCTCTCAGAGGCCCCTGGGGCACAGCATCACCCCCCCACCCTCTGTCAATAGTAGCAGCTCTGTCCGATGCCTCCTCCACACTGACCCAGAGGTTTCATAGTGACCCCTCCCGCTCAGGGGTCAGAAAGCACAGCACACCTGTCAGGGGCGGTGCTTTGCCGGGCTATACATTCAGCACGTTACTATAGCTGTGGCCATGTTCTGTCACACATGCAGGCCAGTCAGAGGTCATCCTCATTCTTGGTAATTGCAATATGCTGAGGGTGATTTGACATATCATTATTATCAAACATAAGCTTCATGCTGCAAGGCCTTGCAGGTAATCACTTCAAATTTCAAATTAACCTGAACTCAACACCAGGCCAGAAAGTTGTTACATGGTTTTGAAATGTACCAGTCCGTTAACATATATATTTACAGCTGTAGATAATCCCTGGATGCTTGCTTTGTATTGCTAGACTGAAAGGACTCAAACCAGATTTTTCACTTTCTTTCCACCTGTATGTCATCACTTTTTTGCTGGGGGACATGCTGCAATCTGTAGCTTTCCTGACTGTAAACACTGGGAAACCACAAAAGACGTATGAAGTGTTGAGGATGACGGACAGTCTGTGAATTGGGAAGGTGATCCCTCAGCTGTCAAAGTGTTAGAGTAAGGCTAAAAAGAACCATCAGCGCACCAAACAGAACCAAGCAGACACAGAGACACAGCTAGCAAAAGAGCCCTTCATATTCCACACAAGTCACATAAAATTTATACAGTTTGTTTAGGGCCAGTGTTCTTCCCATGCTCATACTGGGAATCCTTAGAGGACACTCATTTCATCATTGCTTAGGAGGAACGGTGCATGCTTTGGTTTGCGTTAAAGTCCACGCACACCTCGCAGAGGAATTAATCAGCTCATCAGAAAGAGCAGTTCAGCAGAGTCTAATGCAGTGTTGTTTGGAGTAAGTACATTAAAATGCAACCAACTTCAGAGACCGTGGTCATATAAATTCCTGGCAAAGTGGTGATTCTTAAAGAGCAGGAAATGTATCAGTTTTTATCAGTGTACATGTCTTTGCTGTAGTTTTCTTCCTCAATGGCTCCCATTTACAGATGAAGAAGGGGGGGCTGATAATAACAGGGTTACCTTGACAAAAATCAAACTTCTCAACAAATCTAAAGACTTTGTATTTCTCCCCAGGAAAATTATTTACTTTTATTTTTAAACTGAATTGCAGCCTATTAAAGGAAAATTTTATATTATTCAAAGACAGGCATATAAATTTTGGTTTTGAAAACAATAATAGTGTCTCAAATTTGTGGGTTGCAGTCTATCTATTCATGCATTACCCAACTGCTTATCCTTTGCAGTGTGGCAAGTGGCCTGGAGCCCCCCAGGCAGCCTTGGGCAAAAGAACACCCTGGACAGGGCAGCAATCCCTCACAGGGCTGAACTGCAGTGAAAATAATTAAAATGAAGTAAGCTAATTATTCTTGGTTAAGCAAAGTATAGGTGTAATCTAAAACATTAGTGAAGTGAAAGTATGTTAAATTAAATAACAGGGAGGAACACAGCTGGCTTGCAAATATAGCTCCCCAGCAGTGACAGGGGAGGTGACGTTTCCTGGCTACATCAATGACATGAACGCTTAGCTGTAAAGTATTCCTTTTCAAGCCATAACCCACAGCTCTGATTGGTCTGTACACACTCCAGTGATGTTTAGTACTTTATTGCCACACAGCTGGCACTACAACCACAAGGCCAGCAGTCACCCTGACTGCTCTGCTGTACGTACTGTCAATCTGCCCCACACTTGTGTTCACCTTACATTTGACATACACCACTGTCACTTGTAACGATGCATTTAAACAAAGCTGTAATGTGCATCTGTGACTGCACTGCAAGCTGGATTAAAAACATCCAATGCTCATCTCGTTGTTTTCAACATGCAATTCAGTACCACAGTGAAAAGCATCACTGATGACACAAATTCAATGCTAATAAGATGCAGACTTTTAGCTAGCAGGTTAGCCATCCATAAATTAGCTTGTTTACTGTATCCATAGTAACTTGCAGACACCATCTGTCAGCAGTGTGTTTATAGAGGTATTAATGCCATTATCAATAAACTGATTTAAATATACTTTTAATATGTATCAGAAAGTAATTATTGAATAAGTTTGACAAACCCCAACAAGGAGTATCATTAAATGAAAATAACCCCTTCAGGGTTTGCGCTCCGGTAACTGCACAGTCTGTCTCATTTTAATCCCTGTTTAACGATCTCGTGTCTCTCGTCCCTGCTAGCCGAAGCTGTTTGGCTTGCTGCTGTTTTCTCATTTTCCTCAGCAACAGTGAAAAGAGGAAGTCATCTGCCATAGGCTGCTCAGTTCATTCAAAAGTGAGGAGCAATCAGGCACTCTGGGAAATTTACAAGCGCACACACACACACACACACACACACACACACACACACACACACACGCATGCCACAGTGCATATCCCAGCTTACACATTCCTACGCCATATTACTCTTGTGTAAGTCTTGCCAATGTCATTGTGGGCTTCTCGATCAAAATGTCACTTTCCAATATGTCATATCCCTGGAGATGCGCTTTTGTCAGAGGCAGGCTGTGCCCTGAAAATGACGCACACCGAAGAACTAAGCTGTCCGCTACGTGTCTAGTCAGGCCTCCTTTCGCTAATGGTCTCCCTGCAATATAAACAAACCCTCACTGCGCAGGAGTAAGTACAGAGAGATGAGGAAGAGGAAGCAGGAGTAGAATATGAATCAGTATTTACACATCATTACCACAATTCTCTTCAGAAATACAGTCCACAACAGTATTGCCAGAAAAACATTATATCTTAGATGCACAGTCTCAAGGTCACAACGGCCCCATTTCTGCAGCTACAGGCGTGCCACAAAAATAATGTTACCAAAATATTGTCTTGACAACAAAACAGTATTAAAGGTAGGAGAGCAGTCAGAGTGGCAATGCAGATGGTGTGGAGGGGAGGGGGTTGTTGAAAAAACCTTCAAGGCTCCAGTTTTCCTTCCCATTTTTAGAAACACTTTTTTTATTGCACGAGTTACAATACAGTCAGCGTTACACAAGGGGGTCAGGAGATGAGACGTATGAAGGAAAGCTCAGGTATATAACCGTGTAACAGCAAACTGCAGGTCAGTCAGTGTGCTGAGTGATGGAGATGTACTTCAGCCTGTTCACTTCCTTCACTGCTGTAAAGCACCCACATCCACACGTAATGACAGGACCTTCAGACAAGAGCAGCCATTTACTCCTCACTGTTGTGCCAGACCTCTGTCAACATCAGTTCTCCTGAAAAGTATCTGCCTTTTTTTTACTGAAGTGTGTCTTTACTCCCTCTCCCAGCCTCTAAACCCATGATCTATGAGCAAACACATGCAGTAGTACTGCCTGATTCTCATCAGCAGAATGAATACACATTGTCTGATTCTACAGTATGTTCCATATAGCATCTAATTCCCTTCCAAGTGTTTTTGCACTTTGCTTTTAGCTATTCCCACACACAGTTCACAGCTTAGTCTTCTCTCCAAAGGAACATACATTTATTTCTTCACATTTGTAAAGTTATATATTTTAAGAAGAGCAATTCAGGTTAAATTTCACATTATCTAACAGGGACCCTCAAATGGATTGAAACAAACGTCCTACAGGAACGATTACCTCTAGTGTAGATCCTTTGGAGGTGACACAAATGATAGACCTTTTTCGTGGTCATGCCCTATTGAAAGGCAGCAGAACCCAAAAAAATACCAGTCAACTCCAAGCAGAAAAACAGGGAGATTAGTATCCCATTCACCTGCTGTTACTGTCATCCTTCCTCCATGCACATTGTTTATTGCATATATTAAAGTGCCTTGGGTACTTTATAAATTTCTTCCCTCTGTTTTTGTGCCAATTGGCACAAAACCTGCCAGGGCTTAGAGCTCATGGTTCACTGTTGAAATTGCATGCATGATTTAAAAGCTTTTGTCTAAAGTGGGGTTAGGGGTCTTCAGGTTGGAAGGCGCATGTGCAGAGTGCAGTTCAGCACATGCACTCTCAACCATGTAAATTGGCACATGCTACAAAGCCACAAATGAATGCATGACCAAGAATATGGCAGTAACAGCGGCTGTGAACGCAGCAATACTTGAGGTGACATTCACCGGAGATTTGACTCAGATAAGAGTGCCAGGCTAAATGAATAAGATGTACAGTCCTGTGGAAGAGGCGCACTGAGTCTCATCACCCAGCTCTCCTTTCAACACTGATGACCTGACTGAAGTCGCTTAAATAATCAAGGTGGCAATTAAAAAGCCAGGCCTTTCAGAGGCTTCAGTGGTGGCTGCTGGTTGCATAATTCAAATCTCCTGGTACGTGTGCCAGCTTTTAATATTTTGTCTGCCTCAGTAGACACTAAGATGAAGATGTCTTCTACAAAAATGCATGCAGGTTTAAAACTGGCTTCTGGTTTTCAAAGGTAATTAATCTGTGTCTCTTTAAAAAATACAAAGATGCATGATTGTGACTTTAGAGGTATCATATTAAAGATTACCTGATTCTAATAGAAAACTGTCATAGCAAAACACAATAGCACATTTTCATCAGCTGTAAAGGTCACATTTCTAACCAGTGGATATCAAGTGAGGGGTGTTGCATTGGTCCTATGTGGCAGATGAGCAAAGGTACAGCTTCCTTGAAAATCAAGTCAATTACACTGAATTAAATTATTCACTCTACAAGTAAAAAACACACTGTGAATTTGCAGTACATTATAACAAGCCAGGAGATCTGTGTGCTGAGGGATTGTCTGCACTCACTGGGGTATTTCAAATTCACCAAATCCATCCATTCGCTATCAAACTGCTGCTGCTATGCAGAATCACAGGTGACCTGGAGCCTATATTTCAAATTCAAAAACAGGCCTAAATAGGCACATTGTGAATGCAGACATTTCTTCTGAGGATCACTTCAGGATTGCACCTTAATGATATAAGGTGCAATCCTCTTATAAGCTCATCATTTACAAGCACAATCCATTTATATGCATGTTGCATGTCTAGACCCATTTGAATTCAGGCAATTTCAAATGGCAATTAGCTCGTTACATTTTATAGACGCTTTTATCCAAAGCGACTTACATTTCACGTACAGATTACAATGAGCTAGCGCTGGGTGTCTTGCTCAAGAACACACCTGGTGACTGGGCTGGGATTTGAACTGGAAACCTTCTGCATTTTAGTCTGATGTTTTACCCATTGAGCCACCATTATTAGCACCAGCAATAAGCACCAGTCCCAGCTATACGCAGCCACACATTTCTGGTCCTCCTTGTGCATCACCTGGCCTTGGCCTGTCTGTCTCCTCTTGTTAGCATGTCTATCAATAGCCAATAGTAATAAACCTTATGCAAATAAACGTATATAAATAGAGTGCGGAGTATTGCATTCTGGCACCTATAACTCTGTAGTGTTAGATACATTAGTGTAACTTGTTATCTCTGCCTAGGCTTTGAAGACCAATCAGGGGCAATGACTGCAATAATTGAATTGTATTGAGCTTGCAGGTTTAAACAAAGCAAACTAAACGAAATGCTTCTTCTCTATCCACCTACCAGAAAGCCAAAAGCTTCCAAATCATATGTGGTAAGTGGTTCATTCAACAGAGATACCTGATGAGGTGAGTAAGTCCAAAGTCCTACCTGGTAATGTTTTGAATTCTATAAAATTAGACTGCTTGACTTAATCGTGTGCACTTTGATAGTACAGCACTTACTGTTAGTTAGATTCTCTGATACTATTTGACTTCGTTTGTGACATGCACATGTACTATTATTCATTGTAAGTTGCTTTGGACAAAGGCATCTGCTAAATGAATAAATGTAAATGTAATGATAAAAGTGAGGTTCAAGAGTTCTGAAGTGCTTCTTGAAGAGATGTCTTTAGTTGTTTACGGAATGTGGACAGGGACAATGAAGTCCTCAAAGTAAAATCATATCTTTTCCTCATCTGCCGTGCTTCCGTCTGTCTGTGTGCCTGAGAGGCAATGTCTGCACCTTTCAGCTTTCCTCCTTCTTCGACAAAGGGGTATTTCTGTTTTGATTCATTCTGGACTGTGAATCAGTTCACTAATGCAGTGACAGGCTTACAGACCAAGCTATCCCATTAAAACCAGGACAGCTGCCTCAAGAGAGACAGGAGACTTTCATTAACAATCTGTGTCTCTGCTGATTTCATCTACATGTCCCTCTCTGGTCCAGCTTTTGTTTTACTGAGCTAGAAGGCTATGGCACTCAGTCTATGATTTGCTGTTTGGAAGAACATCTTTTTACCCCATTTTTATATAACTGTGAACTGAAAGCACCTACATTTTTAAAACTATATTCTTCACCTGTTTCTGTTCAGTAAAACCTTCCTGAACAATTTCCTTCTATTACATTTTGACTGTCAGTGTTGCTAAACTTCAAAACGTCTTTGTCTACATAGAAATATAAACTATATTTTCAGTTGGTTTGATGTAAACAGTAAATCCGAGAAGCCTTTAACCATCCTGTATTAGCGTTATACAGATCAATTGAGTGTATGGTTATCTCACATTTTAAAAGTTAGACATTATGTTTCTCAGCAGCACAGTGGTGTGGTGATTAGCACTGTTGCTTTGTACCTCTAGACCTGGGGTTCAATTCCTGCCTTGGGTCTATGTGTGGTAAGTTTGCACATTCTCCCTGTGCTTGGTGGGTTTCTCTGGTTTCTTCCCATAATCTAAAGACATGTGGGTTAGGTTGATTTGTGTCTCCTCATTGCCTGTGGTGGATTGGTGACCTGTGCCCTATGTCTCCTGGGATGGGCTCCAGGCTTCCTGTGAGCCTTAACAGGATGAAGTGGTATAGAAGATGAGTGAATGTTATGTTACTTGAATTTGTATAATTTAAAAGACTGTGCTCCTTAATGGCTCCTATGGAGGAGTGGTGTATGTAGTTTATAACTAATTCATTGTACTGCCCCATTAAAATGTCACTTTCCTCATTGACAAACTTAATATTTGCAATAGTATGGAGAAACAATGGTTTAGAAAAAACGTTATTGCACATTTTTGCAGATATGTGAAAGAGCAGATATAAATTTTCTTTCATTTATTCTCTTGGGCTTACTTGCTAATGCAGGTTAGCGGCTAAGTCCAGCATCCTTGCTTCACTGCTGACTAAGCAGCGATTGATAGATCTGTGGACAAAACTGCTTCCAAAGGAAAAAAAAAATCCCAGCCTTATTCAAGTTTCCATGCTTTCATTTAGTGCTGTGCATTAGAAAACCTGGCTGTACCCATCATCTCAGTCCATACATCCACATCATTTGAAAGTAATAACTAGTTCACATGACACATAATGTCAACATCCACAGCAATAAAAATAACAAATCACGTGGTTTAGCAGTGGGTCCAGTGATTTATGATTGCATGGTAAATCAATGCTCTCTGGGTTTCCTGGGATGATGTACATATATTTTCTAAGACAGGCTCTAGCGTGACTTTCATAGTATTTAACAGTACAATAGCGATATTTGCTTCTCTAAGAAATGAGACAGGCTCCAATCTGAGACTATATAAACAGAACTATATAAAGGACCAGATAATCCTGTGGTGATACACTTCTCTGAGTAGTGAGACAGGTTCTAATCTGGCTGTTTATGCATAAATCCTGTCCTGGTCCCGCAGTGATATTTGCCTGTTTGGAGAGTGAGACAGGTTCCAATCTGAGAATATATGAACAACATAGAACAGAAGCTCCTGTGGACTGAATAGCGAGACAGGCTCCAGACTGGTTATTTATAAGCGGAGTCTGTGACGCATCTACAGACTGCCTGGGGCTGCGTGAGTTGTTCTGTTAACTTCAGCCCAACTCTGAACGATGTTTTACTGCGCAACAGTGGCTGCAGTCAGTCGCCGTAGTTACTGCATCCAGATGGGCCATTGCTCACTGCACACTATAATGTTCAATAACGCTGCTGAATCCGCAGTTGGGTCGATTTTGCTGGTGTAAACAGTCTTGGACGGCAACGGCACACAGTTTCCAGTCCCGTGAAATCATAATTCAGGGTCTGAAGCTTTATTATTACTGAAGCATTATTATCTTTCTCTAAGAAGCATTTCGTGAAAACTGTTCCATCACACCACCAACGAGCACTCGTGATTTAGTGTGAAGTTGCTGCACTGATCTCAGGTGCACATGCCGTCAGAGAAGCGTATTTGTGCACCGCAGGTAAAAAACTTTAATTGTTCTTCTAACAGACTCACAGACCCAACAACTCTTTTGTCTCGACTCCTACCACAATTGCGCCATGCTGTTGGTGCAATGTTTTTGATCCCTCATTAATAAACTCAGAAACAACAGGATTTTGGAGGCTGTAAACATAAAGTGTGGAAATAAAATGCATTTTAGCAAATTGTTTCAATTCTCTAGCTATGTTTGTATATGTAACAGGGGTCTAAAAACTCAGTTAAATCAATTTCTTGCGTTAACAGATGCGCCATATTAGGCAGACCAAAAAAATCTGATACTATCTTCTCTGAAATGCACATTGCTATGCTAAAAATGTTACTCTCAGGTGATTATTCATAAAACTGCGTCGACTATCATGCCACATGTTGTTTTTGTCAGTCGACTATCAGAGGACGTGTGTCATGTGGTATCAAACACAATTTGGTATTGCTAAGATCTCAGGCCACAATCAACTCAATAAACAATGCTGCTTACATGCATTGCTCAAGAGGCACTCAAAAATGACTGGGTTATACAAAATTGCTAAAAATGTGTGCTCGGGTTATTTATCTCAAATCAGTTTTTCACGAGGGACTGGTGAACAGCCTGTGTTCTTTTTTTTCCAGGAAAAAAATGTAGATCCAATTTCCAATGTAGATTCAGTTACTGGGACTCAAAACTGGGTCAGACATTAAGTTTTTAAATAAACAGAATCTGGTAAGGCAGCAAAGACATTGCATGTGGAAGGTGCACCGTGACAGTGGAACAGGGTGGTCTTCTATAATCTTCACACAATAATAGCTTTACATACTAGCTATCCACCTTGCCCTTATTTATTTACATTTCTCAGAATTCTTTTAAAAAATGCAGCAGGAATTTGGATTGACCCGCATTATTTTTTTGCCCGTCCCAATGCATTGCACATACATATCCTTTTTCGTCTCATGTCAGCAGGAAATCTCACAAGAATTCTGCAAAATTATACTGCATATCAACGTGTCAGTCAAGGTCCCCTTTTTGAATATCTATCCTTCTTTCATATTACCTGACTTTTATAATGCAACCAAATCCATGATACTAAGTATTTGCCCTTCTACAGTGATTAGATTATTACTTTCCATACTAAACCCTGTGCATCTAAAACATAAGCATTTAAAGATAGTGTGCTAATATGTATCTGAGCACAGTTAACATTTTAACAGCAATAACCATGCTAGTGTAGCATGCTGTTGAAAGCCACTAAAATAATAAAGCATAAATTTCCATACTCCCAGTAAAATGTATGGAGACAGCCATCATAGGATGTACAAAAACAGGTGGCATGCTTCAAGAATTGTAATCTGGACAGACGCCTCAAATCACAGATGGACTGTGAATTGACATGCAAACCTCACTAAAAATAAGAGGAACCTGCCAACCTCTGTCAGCTTCTTTTTTTAAAAGTTGCCAGAATGTTCTTCCGTGCTTGTGTAACAATAAGAAAAACAAGAGCATGCACATAAAACTGCAGACATTTCATCTGCTGTTGCACAAACTGGACTCTAATCACTGATAAACCAAAATAAACAAGTTAATTTGAACATGAGCATTAACTTGTATTGTGACAGGAAATAAATATGCCTTTTACAGGATCATGTATGTCTTCCTTCATAAATAGTAGTGATTCCAAAATGTTTGTTCATATAACAAGTATGATAAGCAGGTACCGGTATATATGTTTACCGGCAATGTGTGAAAATCGGGCATTAAATAGATTGCGTAGGAAATCTATAGAATGCATGATGTTTTTAGGCTCGGCATTCTAGATTTCCTAGGCATTCTATACAACGTCTGCTTTGCACACATTCCTGGTAAGATATATTAATAGAACATGTTGATAAACCAAAATGTCATACTTGTAGTTATGGATGTCATTTTTATTTCATTCTTAGTTGCTCAAAATCAATGTCTACCAAGGCAATTTTCCAAGATTGTGACTAATTTGATGTTAATCCTCAAAGATTGGTGAGCAGAAAAATACAAGAAGGACATTATCTGAAGTTTTTAAAAATCTATATGATAGCACAAGCTAAAAACATTAAAAAAAGGTTTTTGCAGGGGAGGGGAGGGTCAGAAAATGGAAGACATTACAAATGATTGAACTTGATGATGTCTGGGACATCAGGAGCACTTGAGATATTTTCAGCACCCACAGAAGGACTAAACTGGGTGTTTTAAGCGCTCAGGGAGTCAATATGTCAATTTCACTGGCCTAATGCAATAAACGGCAGAGGCTGGACCTCTGGATTCGCCATCAAAGGCTTGGAGGGGAGTAGAGAGTAGATGGGAGAAGTTAAATGGGGAACACCAGAAAAATGCTTGTATGTTATGTCTTTGGACCTACCTGGACTCTAAATCAATTGGCTTTTTTTTTTATACATGTAATGTGCCATTTTTACTTCCAAGTTCTGACTGTGGTTACTTTAGATTTAGTTGCCAATATGCCTTCTTTTGGTCTCCAGTAGAAAATAAAAAAGTAATTAAAAGACTCAATTGTGAATTAACAGTGTTTAATGCAATTTAAATATATGCAGGCTGCCCTGGAACTACTTGGTCTCACAGAGCTTATTTTTGATGTGTGGGTCTTAAGATGCTGATGTCTGTCTCAAATTCGACAGCTGGCATGCATGTGGAGTGTTCTTTTTTTTTTCTTCTTCTTTTTTTCTAACTAAAAACAAAAGTGAGTCACTGGGACCACAGAGACAGTATTACTGGCCTCTATGTCAATCAAAGGCCAGTACTGTTTCTGAAAGTGAGAGCATGAGGTGGAAATTTTTCAGCGATACAAAGCAGGTTGCAGCTGGGAACTTCCTGTTACTGTTAGATGCTTGTTGTTCTTGTACTATGGCAAATGTTGTATTCTATGTGAATGGCTAACGCCTCTCAATATTGAAAGATTATGTTTGTACAAAGTCACAACTACTAAAAATATATGGGGAAAAAGGTAATATTCTCTGTACCCCATCTGATTTTCATAGTTACGTGGAAGCAGTTATTCAAAGTATGCCGTGATGATAAAGGGTCTCATCATCCGCGTTGTCTATAGCACCATGTTCTCCTGAGTCAAAATACCATCAAAATCTTCTCAGAAGGTACCAGCTACTCACTGAAACTAGCTATGGCCAGAATGATGGTCATCACGATGGAGATCCAGGACACCCACAATGCTTTCTTACGGTAGCTCTGGGCTTCATGAGGTTTCAGGCGCATGCTGCTCTCCAGAAGACCTGGAGAAAGCAACAAGAGATTAAATGACTCACATCGATAAAGACAGATGAGAATATCTGGCCAGGTAAACAAAAACTTGTTTGAACTCATACAGCTCTACAGTGGAAACATCGTATGGCTTCAGAAAGGACACTCTGGGTATGATAGACCAAATATTTTCCTGAAGTTCACCCAGAGCCCATCCATTATCTTAACCGCTTATTCCTGATGAGGGTCGCAGGAAAGCCTGGAGCCCATAGGGCACAGGGCAGGGGACACCCAGGGCAGGGCACCAACACTACAGGCAATTTGGACACACCAATCAACCTAACCTGCATGTCTTTAGACTGTGGGAAGAAACTGGAGCACACCTACCAAGCACAGGGAGAACATGTAAACTCCACACACAGACCCAAGGCAGGAATTGAGCCTCAGGCCTGGAGGTGCACAGCGATAGTGCTAACCACCACGCCACCGTGCCGCCTCACCCAGAGAATTTAATTGATTTTTGTATAGTGCTTTTCACAGTTACAGGGATGGTTCACAGTTATTGGAATTGAGTTACTGTTATTAGAAAAGAATTACAGCTACTGATGTAGAAGCAATAAGTATAATTAAATGCCAGACGACAACAGTGGAGAGGAACCAAAAACTTCTTGGGGTCTAAGGTCGTCTGGCTGCCCAACCCCCATGGTGTACTCCATGTCATGGATCAGAGGTAAGATTTCAGGATCCGTCATAATAACATTTTTCAAGTATCTTTAATAAGGCGTGTTCAAAATGGTCTCATCAGATTGCCAATATGTAATTTGTCTCTAGGGAAGGTGCTCAAATTTAATGTGTCCATTTCACAGCATCCAAAGTGAAAGCAGTGTTTGAAGGCGCCAGTATCTCCCAAACAATAAAAACCAGGCCTTCATCTCCAGTTCAACTAATTTATAGCCCTAAAAGAACAGTTGCAGGGCGGTCTTCCAACACTTAGATGAATTCCACATGCAGGCGACCAATTAAAAACACTCATTAATTATTCACCACTACGAATTGATTGCGTGGTGCAATTTCAGGTGAAGCACAGTAATACCACCGAATCGCGTCTTTCTACTGAATGTGAATCGGCAAGCTGGAGCAAGTGCTCCCTAAAACAGAAAGTCGTTTGCCAGTGCATGTCTGTCAGGAGGCTTGTATCACGCCCAGCAGTTGGCCTCCGTGTGTCAGAAAAACAGTAACAGTGCAGAGCTTTGAAGACAGTGGAACAAGATTGTTATCCACCACGGCTGGGTAAAATTCCTGTAAAAACATTTAACGAGATTCGCCATTAAGGCCAGCATCTAGGCTGCCACTCAAGGCCGCAAATGCTCTGTTACAACTCACAGCACGACTGTTTACAGATCACTAAAATGTCTTTCAATTAAATATTTCCTAAGATCTAAAGGGGTGCAATACATGAAACGCCACTGATGTACAACCTTTAAAACACTTTCAACTGATTCTTGCTATGAAAAAAAGACACTGGCACTTTATGTTTCAGTAGTAAAAACAAAAATCATTAATTCTAAATATTATTTTGCTTTGCAATTTGGTTTACTATTGAACCATTAATGTTGCTGGATATTTTGATGACTGTTAGAATTAACAATGTATGAACACAACCCCATCTGAGCCTAATACCTTGAATTTGTCATAGGAGTTTGGGTGTAATTTCGTTTATAGCTTTTAACTTGTGCTTTAAGTCAATTCTAATTAAATATAAAATTACCATTGCTCGTGAGCGATCCCTGCTGAAACTTCTTTCTGTTATTTGGTAGAGAGAGAGAGAGAGAGAGAGAGAGAGAGAGAGAGAGAGAGGTAGGGGGGCGGGCAGGCGGGGGGCGTATCTTTGTGTGCGTGAAAAGGGGGAAGTGGAGCTTTTGAGGTGTTTCGAAGTTGTTAAAATCTATTTTATATTTAGAACTAATCAACGTCACGTTGACACTCACTTCAATGCGAAGTCTTGCATATTTAAAACGCTTCCAACATGCAGCGCTACAGATACTAAAATTCTCATTGCAGTAAAGCATAAAGGTTGGCAACTGCAAATTTTAGGATCACCCCGTTTCATTATAATACAACACATGCATGCGGTAAAATTAAAGTGTTGTTGCTTTTTCTGTGCAATTTGGATTAAGGAATTTTTCCTTTAGTCGGTGTGACATGTCGCTGTATATACATACAAAATCAACCACTGCACGTGTTTTCCTTTTATTAACTGGGAAACAAGAAGGCAGTCCGCAAAGCCCCCGATGTCCTGTATAGTAGTTCTTCAACTGTTAATAAACTGTAGTTCACTTTCTGCTCTAGTTAATTTGTATTTTTCAAACACCTGAACAAACACACTTCGCAGACATTACACTGACATTAAAATCACTAAGCGGTATGTCCAAATAACTTTAAGCTTTATAAACCTATCGTCCTATCAAAAGTAAAAAAAAAAAATTACCTTGACCCTCTACGCCGTCGCTTATTTTCATCTCATGATCTTGATCCATTTGAAAAGGGTCGCACTGGCTTGCTCTTTTGGGTGGGTGCTGATCCGGAGGGGGACATCGTCCGTTTCGGGCTGAAGGATCCACTATAGTAGGATCCGGGACTGGACAGGTATCTGGCCCCGAGTCGGTCATGTTATCTGCTATTTTCAATTCTAATTAAGTTCAGAAATTATTTCCCACCCGGACAGAAGTACAATCATTCACCGCGCAAATGCCGACAGCGAAGATCAGAGGGAGTAGATAAGACAGCGCTATCTCCCCTACATCAGCAGCGGACCCACTCCCCGATCCAAACCTAAAAGGCAGACAGTAGCAGGTATACTAGAATTTAAAGGAAAGCAATCCACATTTGTTTATAAAAACAGTTATTTCGGGTATTGTAAGAAATTTCTTCACGTGCCTAGGTCAGACGCAGTAGAGCGATACAATGGCAGGACCTGGAGCCGCTGTGATGTAGACCGCTGTGATTCTATGCGAGCCGCGACGCGCTATGCGAGCCTCCCAGGTGGCAAGGCTATCGAGCACAGTGCCAAGCGCGTAACACCACAGGACGGCTTCCTTACAATAAATATTAATGTACCGCTCTGTTTAAAAAAAGCAAAGCATTTTTCTTATTGTTGCATAGATAAATGGTGTGCTAAAGCATTTGTTGATTGCAGATACTTTAACAATATCTTGCTTTTAATTGTCGGATTAATTAAATGTGTAGTACCGTCTCGTTTCTCGGTGGGTTTATTTATTTATGCTTTTGATATTAAATATATATTTTCTGTGCCAGCATTTGTTCCCATTTACTTTGGGAAACTTTGCCATTTACATACTTTACACTTGCACAAATTTATAGAATACTAAACTGTACTCTTTTGGTCCTATACATGTACTCCATAATTTGTTTTTATGGGGCATTTTCAAAACCCCAATTTCAATAACCATATAATCAAAATGGGGACAATGACAAGGTTAATAAGGAAGTCATGTTGTACTTCTAATGGCAAAAAGGGTTTAATCCAAAGGAAGTGCTGTGGTTTTAACAAATGTCTGTAGGACTCAAAAGCAGCCTTTAAACAGGAAGTAGTCTAGTCTGCACTGATATGCAGAAGTGTCTGCGAAGGGTGTTTCTTTTGGGAGAACCCTATTCACTCTGTGCAGCTTGGCCTTGGTGACAGGGAGTACCATGGGGGCTGAGTGATGTCATAGCTCTGCTCTATCTTTCTCTCTCTCTCTTTTACACACAGACACACACACACACACCCACAGTGACAACTGATTGATGCCCACTGACAAGAGATAAATGCTTCAGTAGAATGAACTGCTGTTATGACTGCAGGTCACACTAAAACACAAAACCGTTTGTTCCAGCCATTGGTGGCACTCTGGGCTTTCCGTAGTTTTTTAGAATGAAGATGGACTACACTTACTCATATTTTGACATCCCTTGAACTACATCAGGGCAGTTTTGCCTGTTATGAGCTCTTCACATCATAGTAACCTAACAGCTGTGAAAGACCCTTTTTAAATTGCTTCTGATCATTTACTGAGATTGGGTTTGCAGATCACTTTTAACAGTACTTGCATAACATTATTGCTGTGTTCTCCTAAAATTATTGACCAATTAAGAAATGCTTACAAAATGTGTACTTAGAAATGTTATTTAATTTAAAAAATTTAAATAAATTCAAGGTGTTTTTTGGACAACCAAACTATTCATTCCATGAAAATGGGAATATGATATGGGAAAAATAAGATTTTCAATGTGGGTGAGGATAACACTCAGTACCATTTAGTTTATTCCATCATAGTAAAGTAATGAACAGGATGGAGGTTGAACCAACCTAGAAGCCCAAAATAGGACTTTGTTCTCAAATGAATTGCCCTTAGTACTTTAAGAAGAGTAATAAGATTTCAAATATGTTAGCTGTAATGTAATCAAAAAATAATTGCCATGTTGGCTATATACAGTATAATATAATTTATTTGTATTAACATTTTATATGAACTGTTTTGCATTTACTGGTAAGAAATTTTAGTAAATCTATCATTACTAATCAAAACATTCAGAGAATTATTTTTAATATTAGGATGTGTATGTCTACATAGCATCCATGTCTTATGAGATAGGGAAGGCTTTTCTCCAGTAATTAATGAGATAAATTAATTGCTAATCCACCGATGAATAAGTTAAGTACAACCCATATGTTTTGAAACGGGCTATGGCAGAGTGTTAACAACTTCATATTGAAAATGAAGTCCAGGCTCTCCAGATCCTTAAGCACTCAACTGTTTGTTGGTATGCAGTGAAAAAAGACCTCAGCAATTCAGCCTGTTTCATTTCCTCACTTTCTCCACAACATAACACCTGCTGTGGTATGCACTTTTTTCACTCTCTTAAAATACTGCAGCAGCTGCATGAGGTTTGACTCTCTTTACTTTTTGTAGCTGCTGTTCCTTTTTTGTATATATACACTTTCAATGTGTGTCTAAGTGTTTAGATATTTATGGCAGACAGAATTGTCTGTTTGTATGCAAGTTAGAGAAAAAGAATCAGTGATTCTAGCTATGTAATGTTTTCCTAAGAAGGTAGGTCATCTGCTTAGTCAAAATTAATGCGTTTAAATAGGTCTTTTGCAAGCACTGTAATGTCAAATTTGAGTGGAGTACGAAAATGCACACGGAGTCACAGAACTAGGTTTATTGGCACTATCCTTTCTTGATTGTATCCAATCATCACTTGTTCAATGTACTGATTTCCTTCAACTAAATTAGATTATGGTTGTAGTTATTTGTAATACCAAAGCTGGACTGTAATAATTACTAAGCATAGCCAATTTAATTGATGCTGTCCTCTCCAGGAAGATTAAATTATTGCACTAATCTTAATTTCTTTATAATTAAAATCCAATTTTTGGGATTGTGCTCATGTGTGAACACTAGTCATTCATTTTTATTTGTGTATACAAAAAACATCTATACCAGAACCCATTACTCAGCAGACATAAATCTACTGTCTATTTAAAGCTGTCAGGACAATCAATTTACTTCAAGACAAAATCTGTTTAATGTATTTTTTTATTTTTATGATTATGAAATTTCTATTGAAATTGTCTATTATGAAAATTTTAATTGCAGGTTTATTTGTACATAAATTGGGGCTTGCAGACATCCAGATAAATGTATGTTTGTAATTACATATAATATAAATTTATTAACTAAATTAAATCAATATCCAAGACTCCAACTTTTAAATAATCTCTTTAAATAAATTCACTTTATTTATTGAATTGCTGTTAATTTAACTACCAAAACTAAAATCTCTTCCATAACGCCCTCTTTGGAGTGTTGGAGAAAATGCAGGAACATGTGAAATTTGGGTCAAATACATTGAGATGATTTCAACTGACAAATATTGCAAAAAAAAAAAAAAAGAAGTTATAGATCGATATTATTATTACTAC
The DNA here is from genome assembly GCA_025773905.1 of Chitala chitala. NCBI lineage: Eukaryota > Metazoa > Chordata > Actinopteri > Osteoglossiformes > Notopteridae > Chitala > Chitala chitala. The sequence continues at coordinate 29,639 of JABJVR010042547.1, forward strand.
AGTTATATTCCACGGTCAAACGGGATGTACCCTCAGTTGCTCTTAAATTAAGATTTCATTTATAACTATAATTGGTTTGATTTTATTGTAAAATGTGTATTATCGAGTACTAAACTATGTTGTTTATGTAAAAAGAACGTTAGAACGTTTAAATGAATGACAACGTTCTGTGTTTGAGTGCGTCATAAGTGGTTATTTAAGACTTGAAATTTTTTAGTTAATTCCATTCTATAGCACTCAGATCACTATAAACACGGCTGCATAGGTTTCATATGTACGACTGTTTCTCTAAATTCCACAGAAACGTAAGTATTTGTTTTCCTTATTTTGCTACAACGTGCTGTTTGAATAGATTTTGCTATGTATTGCAGTGATTAGTTTATCATAAATAATACTACATGGTGTAAGGTTGTATGCCTATATGGACTTGCTTTGATTGTATACTACAGGACGCGAGTTCACTACCGCTGACAAGTTTGCTTGAATTTGGTCATAAATTCATTACTATGGTAATAGTTACAATTAGCTGCTGTTATAGTAGCATGAAGAAGTACTGTTGATCTTAAAATACCAACTATCAGATTCATATATTTTCATACTTTTTTCTTCTATTGGAATGACACTACTTTTAAAATCACTGACAGATGTCTACAGCCACTTTATTCATGGCTGCAAAGGTTGAGGAGCAACCATGGAAATTGGAGCACGTCATTAAAGTCGCGCAAGCATGTCTGAATCCTCAAGAACCCCCTTTAGATACAAAAAGTAATGTAAGCAGAGCTGGGTATTTCTGTCCTCCTAACCGTGCTGCTGTTCTGTAGCAGGTGCGGTGTGAAATGAAATGTGCCGCAGTTTAACGTTTAAAAACCGAGTGCTGCTGACAGTACAGTCGTCCCTCCACACTCTCAGATTTTACATTTTTGTTTTCAATTACTCGAGTAGGCCATGAACAATTAAATGGGAATATTATTTGGTGCTTGCTGAAAGATCGCAGAATCTCTAAGATGACGCACAACACAAAATTTTATAAAGAATGCTGAAAATTTTTTGTACTACATAATCGTATAGTCTGTGAAAATTCGTGTTATGTGTGTTAGCATAAGTCTGTAGTATGTTTTTAACTTTAAAATTTTCTTCTCTTCAAACTGCCTCACTGACACGGTAGCTGTCTTCGTGTCCATGGAATCTCTCATTTCTCAGAGCAACTTTTAAACGTTAATTTAGTATGTTTAATAACGAATCCAAAACGTAGCAGCCCCAGTACTTCTGAAAGTGCTCCTAAGAGGACAAACACTGTGATGACTGACAAGTAAGGTGTAACATCTAGGGATGCTTTGTGGTGGAATGTATGCAAGTGCGGTATAGTAATGTTTGTTTAGAAATGGGTAATAGACTTTGTAGTGTTATTGATAGGGCTAGTAGAATGTTATGGGTTGAGGTTAAGTGGATCCTGGTATTATTTGCGACTGTTAACATCCACGGGTGTCTTCTGCGTCTAACCATCGCGAATGTGAAGGGACGACTGTACCAGGCGCATTGAACGAGGATGCCTTTGCTGGTGTCA
>JABJVR010042598.1:0-31177 GCA_025773905.1 Chitala chitala
GAGTATTTACACAGCCACAGCACTGAGGGTACTGAGTATTTACACAGCCACAGCACTGAGGGTGCTGAGTATTTACACAGCCACAGCACTGATGGTACTGAGTATTTACACAGCCACAGCACTGAGGGTACTGAGTATTTACACAGTCACACCATTGAGGGTACTGAGTATTTACACAGCCACAGCACTGAGGGTATACAGTATTTACACAGCCACAGCACTGAGGGTACTGAGTATTTATACAGCCACACCATTGAGGGTACTGAGTATTTACACAGCCACAACACTGAGAGCATGCAGTACTTACACAGCCACAACACTGAGGGTACTGAGTATTTATACAGCCACACCATTGAGGGTACTGAGTATTTACACAGTCACACCATTGAGGGTACTGAGTATTTACACAGCCATACCACTGAGGGTACTGAGTATTTACACAGCCACACCATTGAGGGTATTGAGTATTTACACAGCCACAGCACTGAGGGTATACAAGTGATTACACTGCCATAGCATTGAAGGTATAACAATAAGTGGAAAGAGTTTTTATTTTTTTGTTATGGTTATAGAATAAGGTTCAAATTAAATTTTAAAAAGCTGTGTAATGAGCACAAAAGAAAAAAAAGGCTTTTTTTTTTTTTAAGATCTACCGTCAACTGACCGTTATATCAGGCCATGACAAAAGATGACCGTAAATTGGTAATTACCACAGGGTGAGATGCAGCCGAGAGCTTGGATCTATCTGACAGGGGGTGACGGAAGCTGCTGTAGCTTCTGGCTCTGCAGACACATCTGACAGGTTGAAAACTGCTCTTGAGGGACACTTCACACATGACAGCTGAGTCCCATGAAATAATGTCCCCCATCTCCACCATCCCCTGCCCCACACACACACACACACACACACACACACACACACACATCACCCCTGCCAGGAGCTCACTGTCCAGTATAAAAATGTCCTTGTGGTTAGCACTGTTGCTATGCTCTCACTTGTTTACCACCCTGTTGTCTTCTCTTTCTCCCAGTCTCACCACCCCTGTTCCTTTGGACAGAGTTGTCCTGTTATTTTCTCTAATGGTTCCCATTAATATGCTGCAGCCACTCAACATTCACGTCATGCTAGACTGTGTGGGCTGCACTGTCAGTAAATAGCAATCTCTGTCCAAACAGCTATGAAATCCCTACCGACAATTTAGTTACTATTAAGAAAGCATCAGCCAGAGCTAAGCACAAGAAGCATGTAATTGTTTGCCCGTTTTTTTTTTTTGTAATTCAAAAAGGTGTTCAAGGAGATAGAGCTTAGCGCTGAGGTTCTTTACAATGAATTGTATTTCTAAGGTGCGTTCCACATTGACAAAAAAATTGCTCATTCGTACTTCAGCGCTTAGAGTACTTTTCTATCTAAAATAACTCACAGGTTTTCCCGATAATAAACTTAGGTCTTCAGGTGACCTTTTCATATCCTTAAAACACGTGACTTATTAGTTTTTTGATTTAGAAAGGTTTTCTTTTTAAAATTCATTTCTGATTATAAATTACCATGTAGGCTGTTTCATCAACCTGAATTGCAGTTCCATTGTCTGTCAGACCCAAAGGTTCACAGCTGCCTCTACATACTTAATTTAGGACCTTCTGAATATTTCTTCACCTGTGGGATTACAACGCTGTTCTGGTGGGAAGAGAACACTTGCCTCCAAAACAGCACCCTGACACCAAAACTCTGTGATACACTCAAAACACTCAATAGGGGGTGTACAATGATCTTTCATTCCCACAGTCACTGTCATCTTCTTCTTCATCTGATTATTAGTATTTAACAAAATGCTTATTCAAAAATGTTTGTCCAGAGCATGTTCAAGAATACAACAGCAGGAACTAAAACAAAGAATGCACAACCAAAATGTTAGTTTCTTTCTGCTTGCTCTTATTATTTGTGATCAAGTGTTTTGTGTGTGTGTGTGTGTGTGTGTGTGTGTGTGTGTGTGTGTGTGTATGTGACTTTGTGCTTCCCTTGTGCTATATGTAGTGTAAAATCTCTGACACTATAAACACTTTAAATTAAATTTCACTGTCACATTTAAAGACTAAGACTCTTTAACAGAACTATTAAACATCTGCAATGCATGTCACCTTCTTTGCAAAGGAACATATTTTGTTTTGGTTTTAACTATTCTTCAGAAAGGTGCCATAACAGTGATAGTCAGGTGACTTCATTTACTGATATCTGTTACTGTTTTTGCCCACTTGTTCACCGTCATGTTCATGTTTGTGATGTTTACACAGACACTGCTGTTGGTGAAGAGCCAGAGATCACTTGACTATGGCTATGGCAGCTTGTTAGGCAATTGCAATCACAGAAAAATCTTTTTTTTCCACAAAAATTTATGTTTACCAGCCCAAACGGCACATCCTTTTCATCTTACTGCTTCTGCTTTAATAAGGGTGTCCCTTTCCACCATGCTTCTCTGTGTCATATTATACTATTCTTAGGACATGCCCTTTGTGACCGCTTCACTCTGGTCTTATGTTCTTGAATTAGCTCCAGCATTAAAGCTTGTCTCCAGAGCTGACATTATCATGTCCCTCCCTTTCATATCCTCAGCTTAGAACTAAACATATAACGTACTTTTAACCTGTCCTTGTACAGCTGCCCTTTTAGGTCAGAGAACACTCACGTTTCTCTGCTCTGAACTATAATGAAAACAGTCATATTCTTTTTTAAGTGCAGTGGCCAAAGTTATATGGTCTGCTCCTTTAACCGACACATCCAAGCATTGTGATTGTTTTTAAATGTACTGGCTTGATTAGGTCCTTGAAGCAAAAAACATGAACATTCAGGCCTCAGAAGGGCAACTCTCATCCCCCCGTCCCTTCATTAGCACTTGGGCTATGTTGCCTTACTTCTCCAATTACGTACTTAATTTTTTCCCTCAGTGAATTTAATTTGCAAAGTGACAACTACACGTGTAATTTTTGTGCAGGTCTTTCTTTATTAATCCTTCATTCCCCATTGTGTACCTGCTACACCACCTAATTTGGAACTCTCAACAAGTGTATTAAATTTTAGTGTATTTGATACGCTTTATGTAGCTAACACAAACAAACATAAAGTCGGTGATTCACCGCTGATGAAGTTGCCCCAGTTGAAGGTTAAACCTTTTGTAATACTGCTGTGCTTGGTGTTGGATACCAAATTCTCTACGCAGCTATAGATGGTACCATGAATTTTTAAATATGTCTGGTTGGATTTTTGCTGGTATTTGTCAATTTCACATGCTCTGTCAAATTTACAGATAGTGATTCACAATAATGTTCAGTTCAACTAATTTAATCTCCAAAGTACCAAATACACCACAGTTTGTTTCGTTTTCTTTTTGTTAATTTAACCAAATCCTGTCCTCTTTTTCCCTACTGACCCATTTTAAAAACCATTAGTATAAAAGTTATCCATGTCTTTGTTAACAAGTAGAAATGGAAATTTTGCATAAAGGTGGTTTCCAGACAAACAACCCTCTGGAGGTTCCAGAGTGTTTGCAAATGAAGCAGAAATAGGTTTTTCTACAAATCTGCATTGGCAGCATTTACATTTTGAATGAAATTTGGTAGTTCAGACTGCAGATAAACAGAAGGTAGGGTCTTAGGAGGCAGACAAAAAGTGACAATGGCACCATTATCAACATACCATATCGTACAAAAGAGTCAATTTTAAACAAAACTAATAGCAGGTGTAATTACTATAACACAAAACAAAACAGAAGTACATATATATAAACGCCAGCAGAGATGGATATGGGAGACTAATCAGTGTCTTAAGAAATTATTAGGATCCCATTTGTTACGGCTGCCGGCGAGGGGGATACAGGAGGAATGACAGAGGATGAAGGGACTGTTGATTTAGTGCACCTGTGAGGCAGTTATTTAAATGGTCGTCTGTGGAGACATGGAGCTCATTTTATATGTGTCAATGGGAAAAATAAAGTGTGCGTATTCAAGAACGGTGTTATTTAAGCTTTATAATATCACATAAGAGAAGATGTTTTGTTTAAATAATATTAGCAAATGGGCCATTAATAGTCTGATAATGCAGCACAATTGCTGTGTGTAAAGTCTGGGAATGGATTTATATAATACTGGCCTGGCAACACCCGACCAGAGATCCTTGTAGTTCAACCCATAGGATCAGGGCTGTAGTTTTACCTATAACACTATTATTGACTGTCAGAACCAAGAAAAATGGCAATCACACTCTCCGTACCTCTCAAGAAACATTTTTGAACATTACCAGCAGTCATTTTTACAAAGTAGGGTTCTGCTGGAACTAGTGTTCCTCCATGCTGGAAATTGGGTTATTCTGTGCTTTCTGTGCTCAGCTCCACTTCATTAAGGTGTCTGGATGAATCAAAGAGAAGAAACACACAGACATGTACGAGCACACTAGTTGTCTGAGTGTATGTGTGCGCATGCATGCATGTACTTGCCTTTACATTTGTGTGTGTGTTTGCATAAATGTCTGTGTGCATACATCCATATCTGTATGTTACTTTGTATGCATCTCCACTGGTGCATCTGCATGCATTTTTGTGTGTGTGTGTGTCTCAACCTACACAGGGTAGCTCTCTGTCTTACTCTAAATCTTCTCCTTCATGGTCTCTGTGTCCCTCTGTGATGAATAATCCTTGCCTGCTGGTGGTTCCCCATTAAGATTCTGCACCAGGCACACACTGAGCCTCTAGACCCTGAAGGGAGATCCTCCAAGCCCCAGCATCCTGAGGAGAGAGAGAGACAGCACTCGCTGTATCCTTCCTGAGCATACCTTACCACTCGCCCTTGGGTTTTACATAAAATGCAGGTCCCCTGCAATGACCTCTGTCTTGTCGCTCAAATGCTCAGGCACAGGTGACTTACGCTCCACAAGCCACATTCAGCTTCATCTCTCCAGTGTCCCATGTTTGAATATGTTTGATGGCGTTCTGATGCTGCTAGGTGGACGTTTTTCTGCCTAAACTTTACCTGACACATAAACAGAGGTCTGAAGGTGAAGTCCACAAATGCACAGTCACTGTTTTTGTTCGGTTTTTTAATCCGAGCATATATTATAGTCATATAATTAAACAGGGACATTCTTTGTAACATTTAAAGTATACGTTTTTACATATGAAAATATCCAGGTGTTGATAAGTAAGTGGGTTAGTGTAGGCAAACTGCAAGTTGTTGAAAGGGCTCCAGAATCTTACATTATACTTCAGGATAGCCTGAAACTCACAGCACCTAATACATTGTTCATTATTTCTTTTTACTGGTCTACTTTCAGAATTTCTCTAGTGGAACAGAAGGAAATGAATACATTTGAAACAAAGAATGAAAATACATAAAATAAAGTTTACAATAGGAAAGGGGCAGAATATAAATATTAGTGGTATTGATGAAACCAGTCATGCAACGGCAATGTAAAAAAAAAAAAAAATTGTAAACGTGCAAACACTAAACATAGTAAAGACCTACATATTCTGTGGATGTTTATACTGGACATCCAGCAGTATTTAAAGGGTAACAAAAATCATATAAAGAGCATAAAGACATTCCTTTGGGTTAAAAAGGTCACAGTTCAAAGAACAATTCCACTCCAAATGGTTTTTAAAATCCAAGCCACAGCAATCACAACGGGATTACGAAGACATTCGCTACTTAAATGCTAAGTGGCTAAAATATTATGCATCAATAGATCAATTGACTGCAGGGTTACAGGATGACGGAAAAGGGGAGTTACATTAAAGGCCCACAAGTTCAGAGTTAGCTTTTCCTCCAATCTAATTTCATGGGAATTTGATTTGTAATTGCTTTTGTGATTGGATAGAATAGGCCTGAGTAATTCTTAGCGCAACATGTCCAGCATTTTTAGATTGTTAGTTTAGCTGGTCCGCAGCGACCGCATTATTGAGCCAGAGCAAACCTTTCAAATTTTGTTCCCACAGAGGTATAAATGAAGGACAGCCCAGAGCTGGAGGTGTCAAGACTGTGACAGCAGCGACAGGTGTCGGTGACAGGTGTCCGTCCGCCAGGTGTTCTCCTCAAATCCGCTTCATTGCCGGAGCCCGTTATGGCAGGCATGAGGAGGGGACAGGAGCACAAAGGACACCGCTACTAAAGGTGCTGCTAACGGACCATGAAAAAAAAAAACTCAGCAAATAAGTGCCGGAGATAAGGGTGAGTGCCTACTGCCTGTCTCCACCATGGCACATTTTAAGGGACAGAATGGCAAAATTCCTTCAAGACTGATATTAACCGAATGATAATTCATGCAGACAGTTTGTATTCCTGAAGTTTTTAAATGTCTTGTTAGCATTAAGATGCCAGTCAAACCCACTTTGTATCAACTGTGGCATTTGCTACAACAAATTCACGGATTGGAAGATGTCCTTAAGGGAGGGTCGACTCATGGATGAGTACAAAATGTCTGTTTAAGTCATGAAGACAGGGCTAATGGCGCACTAAGTGGCATGGTGCCAGCACATTTGTGTTATTGCTTATAGCTAATTGTTAATTGAGGTGTTGCATTATTTGCCTTTGTTGTAAATTTTTCTGACTGTAAGGTAACATCTCACTTTTAAGCCATAATAAGAATTTCAATAAATTTATATGGTCCAGACTGCCTGTGTAATGTAATATAATTGTATGATATGGACTTTAAGAATTAGGTCCCTTTTTTATGATGATATTCATAATAAGGTCACAGACTGGCTTTTGTTAAAATTCTAGGTACTCTAATGTGTCAGTATTACCAAAGCAACAAGGCTGAACAACAAAAGATTATGAAAGAAATATTTAAATATGACTTCTGAATAGATACTGTTAGGGGAATCATGTTGATGAAATAGGTTCATTCACTTAGCAAGAGAAAAGCAATGAGGGGAAATGTTTGGGCTAACAGCCAGTGGGTATTCCCCCCTGATGTATTGATAAGTCCTGCATTTGGCAAGAGCGCTCCTTCTGAATGTCAGTCAGTTGGAGTTTTGACCTTGAGGATATGCTGCCTAACCAGCAGAACTCATGCAGGCCTTTAAAGTCAATTATCCCCCATAATGCACTGCACTGGCTTGTATCGCCCTGGCAACTGATCTCCCTTTTCACCAAAAGCAATTCAGAATCTTTCTATCCTGCTTCCAAACACTGTGTCATTATTTCAATGCAGTGATACAGGGATGATCAGGGGCAAACAGGTTAGTACCCCCCCACCCCCAGATGACCTGGATGAAATCACAGAGTGCATCTCATGGCTTGCTGGGAATTGAACCTGCATCCTATCTGGTTATGCGGTGTTCTAACTGCTGTCAGGGTGTCAGTGGCTAGGCTACACACTTGGGTAATTTCATAGTGATTTTAAGGTATGCCTAAATTTTACTTCTCATTACCTAACTATAACCAGGACTGGGCATAAACCCCAATGGGCCCCAGTTCAGAGGCCTCACTTTCTAATACTATGCCTATAATTAACATTGCATGTGTTTGAATTATTCATATTTTTTGCGTACGGGCCCTGCAGCATGCTGAACCCCTGAGTGTGTGCCCTACTTGACCTGATGATAGACCCAACCTTGACGAACACTTAAGCTCCGCCCATAAAAAGTGAAACGTCACTTTAGGTATCTTACAGCAGCGTTCAGCCGAGCACTCTGAAAGGCAGTGTTTAAAATTCTCCTACTGCTCTGGTTTAACGATGAATGTCCCTCAGACATGGTTTGTCCTTCTCATCTTGACTCTCCTCTGTTGTCAGAGCTTTAAGGTTGTCTTTTCTTGCTTATTTATTTGTTGGATACCCTTTAAGCTCTCATAAATTAATATATGGCAAAATGTTCTGCTCAGACATGTGAAACCTCTCCCTGCATGTTCCTTAATGAAAAAAAAAAACTAAAAAAAAAAACATTGACTACAAAATGCTCTTTTAAAAACTAAAATGATTTAATGGCATTGTAAAAAAAAATCTTGCAATTTAACTCCTTTTTTATGAAAAGGAAACCAGTAAGTTTAACAAATAAGGACATGCCACAAATGTGTTTAACACTCGTTTCACTCCTAACCTGAAAAATGCATTAAACCTATGTTGAAAAATGTCTAATTTGACCACAATAGTCAAAGAAAAAATGTATACAAAAAAAGCTAAATTATTTTGCCCATGGCAAGATTTGGAGGGAGGAGTGCTTTCCCCACTGAATGTACTTGCATGATATCTGACCACTGAAGTCTACCTAAGGTTGTAAATTTACAAGAAGTAAATGGTTTTCATATACAAATATATATAATTCATCATCTGAATTATTTGTACATTTTAAAGTGTTTTTAGCAAGGCCAAAGATAAAATCATACAAACATATATAATCAAAAAATAAGAGCATGCCACCATTTTACATGTGTTGTTTCTGTTCCTTTAATGTTTAGTCAGTCAATCATTTTCTTAACTGCTTAGTCCTGGTGAGGGTCACAGGGAAGCCTGGAGCCCATCCCAGGGCACATAGGACGCAGGGCAGGGGACACCCAGGGTGGGGTGTCAACCCACCACAGGGCACACACCAATCAATCTAACCTTCATGGCTTGGGACTGGGGGAGGAAAGCACAGACCCTGGAGAAAACCCACCAAGCACAGGGAGAACATGCAAACTCCACACAAACACACAAGGCAGGAATCAAATCCCAAGCCTGGAGGTGTGAGGCAACAGTGCTAACCACCACGCCACTGTATCACCTCCTTTAATGTTTAAGTATAATAAAAATAGAAACAGCAATTCACATTTTGTGCCAAATTCTTTAGCAGCTAATTCATCACTCACATGTGTGATACGTATGTGTATATCAGTGCAGATTAACCTCACAGCAGATATTAACAGATTAGACACAATGGAACACTGGGATCATTCAGATTCGTTCACAGGGACAATAAATGTCAACATGTGGTTTATTGTCTGCTTCAATTTCTGCAAATAACTAAATGATCTGAGTCATTTCCTCTTCACTCTTCTCCTTTTCCTAATATACACCACCTTTATTACTATATGTGTGGCCTGGACTTGGTTTTAAACATTTCATTTAATTCTCACACACTTGTCCAATTAGTGCACGTAAGTGTTGTGGCAGCCAGTGGTTGGTTAATTCAGTGAGGGTTCTGTTGATTACCTCTCTAAGAAAATCCCATTTGAAATACCTCACAAAAGAGCATCTCAGCATAACAGTGTCTTTTCATCAAGATGTATGATCACGTTTAACTAAACATTGTCACAGCACTGATCCACCAACAGTAAAGAAGTCGGCCTTTATACAGATTTCTGTATCTTTTCATGCATAACATAAATGCTATGCATCTTCATATCTTTCTGGTCAATATTTATGTAACTGCAATGTTCAATTTAACTACTTTCAAAAGCTAAAAAAAATCTATGGAACAATGAGTCACATGCACTAAGACAAAATAATTCAATTATGTTAATTGACTTTGTTCAGGAGTGATGAAATATGGCAAAGGTAATGAATAGGTATGTTTTTGGTTCAGTGAGATCAGCTGTACTGTCACGTTTCCACTATGGATATAATTTATTGCAATGTCATTGGACACAAACCAACAAAATAACATGTTTTACACTGGATTTTGGGTGACTGATGGTTTGGCTGTTAAGCCACACCCCCTGATGCAGAACATTAGAAAATTCCATCTTACGTCACTGTTGTTCCACAGCGACTCTGAGGTTTGGATCACTCCCATTGTTTTAAGAAGATTATTGCAGAATAAATTATCTTTTCTGCCCAGATGGTGTTGTACAAGAGATGTGAGTTCTGTGTAAGTATCTGAGAGAGAGGTGCTGAGCTGAGACTGGCAGTGCTTATCTCTAAAACTGTGCCTATCGATGCACTTATTCATGTGTTCATAAAACTCTAAATGCCCAACTAAAGTTATACAACACAAACTTTTAAATCAATTTTACAAACACTAGTCATCCACAAAAGGTTCTCAAACACAGAATTTCTCACAGAGATGATTATGAACATCGATGAGATGAAATTATTTATTTACATAATTTTTATCTTATAATTTAGTTAATGAACACATTTGCTTTTCTTCACAGCAGGATTAAAAACAACTGAAGTTGGTCAAATTTTTCTATTTGTGTTAAGATAAACCTCTGTAAGTTACCTTAAGATATATGAGAACTGTTAGTATGCAAATACAAAAAAAATTGCGTCTTTGCATTTTTCAGTGAATTTAATACAATTCCCTGCTGAATCCTATACCTGGTTAGACATTATGGAACTGTGTCAATGGGGACAGCACCATAGTGAACACAATACACAAGGCTTTTATACCCAATTGTTGGTAAAGTTTGTTCACAATACAAATGAAGTTTAACATGTGCTTAAGCCTGAATTTAAAAAGAAACAGGAGGTGCACAACACTTTCTCCTTTTTATGACATGTAAGCCTTATTGGCAAATAATAAACACACTTTATAATAAACATCTACTTTTTCTGATTGTTGCTGAGCAGTTTACGTTGATTCATTACGTATCGTTTCAATCGCATGCTGCATTTTTTGGAATGCAAGCAAACATGTTTGACCAACTGGGTTTCTTAGCAGAGATGGATACGCTTGTCTGTTATGTGCTACAGCACAGTATACAGGTCTCTAACCAATAAAATCAATGGGAAATGCTTATGATACATTGCAAAACTGTACACTGTACTACTAATATTTATTATATCCTAAAATATGTAATGTAAACATGTGCTCAGTCAAAAAATTAAACAGGCAAAGGTGCTGAATTCACACAACTAAAGTAAAAACCATGGTTATTGGAGTGCTGTCCTCTTTATTTTCAATATTTATTATATTGTCAATTGTATTGACTGAAAACTGTTGAATCGCAAGCTGTGTTATACAGGTTGTTTCAAACTGATTCATCGAATTTCAAATTGGCTTATTGCCTCGATGCTGTTTGTGTCACTAAAGGAAGTCATATTGACCGCTAATAGGTAACAAATTTTGGTCTTTGAGTCATTGTTTAAACTAATGTGTCAATAATCTCTCTGTAAACTTCACGCATATAGACACTTGAAATTCGATGGATCGTTTTGAAACAGTAGTAGCATGTGAATGGAGGGTCTTTAACACATGCTGAATCAATAGCTCCCTGGCAGAGCAATTGCACGCATTTCTGGGTCACTGGTTATGGTTGTAATGAAGCTGTTGCTCTCTCAGAGATGTTACGCTCCGGGGGTCCAGGTCATTTTGTGCATGGCTCATTGTGCAAATGTGATTAGTAAGAGGTGTGCTCCTTTTGTTCAAAGCCAACCCCCCTCCCCAGCAAACTTTGTGCAGATCAAGAAACAGTTGGGGGGTGATGTTGCTGTCCTTATTCTTGTCATAATTTTGGCTAGATGACCAACAGAGAACTAAAAGACTGTAACAAATCTAACTGTCCCTCACCTCTTTGACTACACAACATCCCTTTCAGTCAAACAGCTGACGTTTGACTAATTACTGAGAAAATCAATAATTAGCATACAATGGGAGATGTTACCCCAAGAACTGTATGTACTATTTAAGAATAGGTGTCGACAGAGTGAAGTGTTTAAGCCACTAGACAGAAAGAGATCCATCTGTGGGTCATCAACAATAGGGTCACATAGATCTTCTGGTCATTGCAACTAACATTTGGACTTGTGGGCTTTATTCATTTATGGTATCAGCACCAGCACCCTGAGAAGGGTTCTTTCCTTTCCCTGCACTCCTGTGGCCCTGTGATTATGAGCTAAAGAATTTAATCACTGTCAGTCAACACAAACACTGTTACAGTGAATTCCATAACAACCACAACACACTCTTAATAGGAATCACGCTATTTGACAAGGATAGCACAAATGTACAAAATGCTTGCATTCATAATTACAGGAACCTGCTTCATCTCTGCATATATGAGAAAGGTCCTTAAGCAGGACAGTTTAGATGTTTTCTATGTTTTGTCATGTTCAATCACTTTAGTCATGCTCTAGGAAAGTGTAACAGTCACAATGGACTTAAATATTGTCAACATGAAAAGGAAGGAAAGAACACACTAGAAAACAAAAATCCACAGCTTTAACGTCTCGAATAAAGGGTGGTCTGGACTTGTTTATTTATTTTGTTAATGGGGCTTGAACGTAATTGGAAGAGGCACACTGTCTCGGTGGCAGACAATGCAGATTAGAGAGCGCGGCACTCAAGCGATCGACTGACAGGACCGCAATGGAAACGGTGCCTTATTAAACTTGCTCAGGTGTTAAAAATAAACGGCCTGTTTCCCCATCTGCAGAGGCATCACGCTATCTGTGAGGGCTCTGATCCTTAGCGGCATCAATATGGCAACTGATATTTTTACAAACTGAAGACGTCTAATTTGATTTCTGAGCCCCTTCTTCACGTTTCATGGGTGGCAACTGTTAGTGGCTCGTTTTGATTAAAACAAATGTAATCATTATCTCCACGTTACTATAACTCACCGCACTTCTGTGGTATCGTTGGTTTTGTAGAATGTAGTGTGCTATAACTGTGGATGACTTTAGCGATGTGGCATGACCAGCATTAAAATGAAATGTCAACTGTACTTAGCTGTTCACTGAGAAAATAATAATAATTATTAAATTTTGATTTCGGTTATTATAAAATGCATTTCAAATAAACAAGACAAATGCTACCATAAGCCTTCAAATTATACAAGAAATAACAAATTTAAAGATACTTATACTTCAAAAACATATGAACCATCAAAATACCAACAGCGAAATATTATTATGCCTTAGAAAAACAAATTATGTCTAGTGTTGTATTTTAAATGATAATTTAAAAGTAATAGAGTGACAGAATATCAGTCAGCACTTTCAATGAATGAATCAAATAAAATCTTACAGTCTGAGACACTTCTGTTTTCTCACCTGCTCACTTCCATGAAAGGGTTGGGCTCTGCATGACTGACATTTCCTCTTCATGTCGAATAGTCAGCGCTGTCACTAGAGGGCACTAGAGGGCACTCTGCATAACAGCCAAGTGGCATTCAGCGGCTGACTGGTCGGTGTAGCTGACAGTTTCTGGGTCTCCCAAAGAGAACCCTGCAACCCGCATCCAAACTACCCCTCCTCCAATAAATGAATAAAAGAAATAAATAAAATAAACTAGATATCTAAAATAAATATAGATAAATAGACGTCATTAATGTTTACAAACATTGTCCACAGATGATAAATTTACAGCACTATACACTACGTGCTCCATGACTACCGTTTTATTTCTATTCAAGCTGCTATAGTTATACATTCATGCATACAATTTTGCAAATTTGTGAGCTATAAATTCAAACATCTCTTCCCATGGTTGATAAAAAGCTTGGCACAGAGAATATTCCTTGACAATTTTACGTTTTTTCTGTTCTTATCTTTTTATGGTCATTATTGAATTTTTATAACATGATATTTATCAATCTTATTAACTTTTAGGTCACCAACCCTTTTAAAGAATTGTTCTACATTTTTGTTTATCTACATGAAGAACATAAAAAAAAACATTTAAAAATTTTATCTTCAAGTTGTTGTACCATATCAGTATTTCTTATCCGTGCTGCCCCAAACACTGACCCATAAAATATGACAGATTGTACAACTACAAAGTCTGTATTTGAATACACACAAAAAGGAACTAAATATTTTATCACATGAAAGTTTAGAAGTCTTGTGTACAATCTGTCACATACATTACAAACACGAGATTTCCATGAAAAAGTATTGCTCAAGGTCAGCCTCCAATACCTAATCTTAAAATCTACTTGGATTATAAATACAATTGATGATATGGCACATTATTGTTTTCATTTTTTGAGCACGAGATTAAGTGATAAATTATAGATAGACAGACAGAAAGATAACTAAATCATTCCTGCATGCATTTTAAATGGATGGTTCTGTGATTAGTCATCCAGGAGGTCCAGCTTGTATCATGGCAGGGAATATGCTATCAGCAGTTTGATCACGCAGGCCTAATTCCCCCAGCAATACCCGGATAACTGATGCCAGGGAGGCACAGAGAACTGGGAACTGTTTTAGCTGTGAGACCAAGAAACAATTGAGCAAGATATAGACTGAAACAACCAGGATCTGAAAGCCTGGTAATGAAGGTCAACGAGAAACAGGGTCTGGGGTTGAAGTTCTACCTCTGCCAGTGTGTTAATACTTCAGCTCAAGTAAACAATATGTCCTTTTTTCATCGTGGTCATATTCGACAACAATGGCAAAAAATTTTGCCAAAAAATAAGGTAGGCGCATGCCATCCTGGTCATTCTTCTGGGACGGAGGCCAGAGAAAATAACAGGTGCATTCGCTGGTAAATATTGGCCAAGCCAGTGAAGTGGACAGCAAAAAATCCGCTCTTGTTCTTTTTTTCTTTCTTTCTTTTTTTCGTTGGGGGGGGGGGGAATGAAAAGTGCAATGTGAAGGGTGACAGCTTTCTGGCTGGTTGCATCGGAGGAAGAAGGCAAAAGCCAGAGGCTGGAATCTGTGACCTCCACTGCTGAAAAGCGTATCGGAAACAGAGCAGCCATCCATGCATGAATGTGCAGACAATCCATTAAGACGAAAAAAAATGACACACTGCCTGTCTATCTGCAGAAGTCACAGAATTTACAGACATTTGAATGTGATTTTACCCAAAATACATGAAAGGCTGAGCGAGAGGTTAAATCTGACAACCCCCTTATTTGTTGCCATTGAGGAACATAGAATATCATGACACAAAACAAGAAAAAGGCAAGGAGCGGTAAATCAAAAAACATCCCAGAATTTAGTGCATTACTTACTTAGCTAATCTGCATACCCTTGGCAGCTTAAACTTTCTGTTTTCCCTCATTAAATACAGCAGGATATTTACTCAAGTAGTTCAAACTAGGTGTATCTCCCCTTGAGGTTGTGTGCATTGCGGGATGCGAACTAGAAACTTGCTGGTCATAATAAACATGAAATGAGGCTGCTGTGATTTACACACAACCTGTCTCCTGCAAAGGGCTCTTTCATGTCTTATGCTTTACTCTGACAAGACTTACTGCCCAAGATTTTGCATTAACAAATGGGTAAGGTGGCTATCACACCTGCTTCACTTGGCTGGATGAGAATATATTTATCTTTAATTTAAGGTGGTTTCTGACAGGTGCAGGGAACTCACCCTGCCCTTGAGTGAGCCATGGCTCACCTACCAGGTGGCTTCCATGCAGAAAGCATTTCTGTATTGATGGCAAACAAACTATGATGGTTTTAGCCCTTAAAGGCTTCACACCTGCCTTTGACTGATGTTAGACAAACTCTAGCAGCTGTTTTTAATGTTTTTAGGCTTAAGTGGAACTGAGCTCCCATAATCCTCCACTGTGGAAATCCACAGAAAAAATGAATGTGTGGCAGCGCCTGGTTTGTGACCTGAGTTATAGCTTGCAGTAGCTTCAATGCTTCAGGTCAGGATTGTTTTTATATTTTCAATAGTTTATTTAAATCCTGTTTTCTTGGTAGAGGCATCTTGAAATGTTCCAGACACTGACTGTTGCTAGAACAAAACACTTTCTCTGCTGTAAAGTATTGGGGCTTAGAGAAGAGAGCTAATAAAACCCCCCAGGATCGTGGTTTGAGGCTTTACCATTTCAATTACGGGGTTAAACCAAGGAGCTCATCCTACAGCTGTCCTCTGCGGTGTAGCTGAGTAGTTAGTCCGACCTCACGGTCAAAGCTAAGCAGGGGCCATTTATCTTCCTGCCACCCTGAAATATTATTGTCAGAGAGACCATGCAGGCCTTTGCAGGAGGCAAGCTAATTTACAAACATCACGCAACCAGCCGATATTAAACCACCACATCAGAGTGCATAAAAAACAACTCTGTACTCAATTAGGAGAAAGGTGTGATGCCTTCCCAATCAAAAGTGTTGCAGATATCTTTTTTTTATGAACGGATGGGAGCAAAATTACATATATGATGATAAAATGTTTATGCTGCCTGTCTGCCAGAGAGGAAAAGAGGTGTCAGTGGGGCTGGAGAGGACAGGGAACCTTGGAGTACAGATGATTTTCATGGGGGGGTCGGCCCATTGATATTCATGGGCTGGAGCACGCCAGGATTCATAGAGAGCTTCCCAGACCACACGCGCCGTCTCCAAATTGCCGTTTGATTCGATGACAGGGGAATAGTATGACTCCATAATTAAAAACAACAACAGCCCTGCCTGGAAAGCGCACTGGGGAAAAAAACAACATCTGAAAGTTTTTTTGGGTAAAAGCAAAATAAAGAGTAGGGAAAAACACCTATTGGTAAATACTGATATGTAAATATAGAAGTCCTGATATGAGCAACTCCTAACATATATCGATGAAGCATTTCCTTCTGCCACTCAGACTATTTAAATATAAACCATATGCCCAATCTTTTTGAACAACTTTAATATAACACACCAGTTTAACATTTAAAATTGAAAGTTCCAATTTGGTTTTTCCGGATTTCAGCTCGTCGTTCTCTAGAGCTTACAGAGAAGAACCCTTCAGTCCACACTGCAGCTTTTACAAAGGGAATCCATAAGATATGCTTTGATCCTTATTACTCATACATACATATGGAAAATATGAACCTATACTGAGGGTAGGGAAGATAACATTTTAAAGCCAACTAAAAAGCTTCACAATACAGAATTTCATTGACTTCATGTTTTAAAACCTGCAAGTTGTTGCTGCAATGCTGGTGAACTTGGTACGGATGGTTGCTTTGAGTCCACCGGGAGTCACATCCACCCATCAAGATGAGATCACTGAGCCCCCTTTAGGATATCATAAAATTGGAGATGGAAGCGGTTGAAGGATCTCATAAAGAGCAGATGCAAAACCAAAATGGTTTATGGGGTGTTTTTATTGTATTGTTTGTTTACGTGTCATTAGTTTTGTGTGACAGTTCTGAAAAGTTTCTGAAGCACAGTTAAAACTCCAAATAGCGAGTTTGGAAAAATCTCTCACACCAAACAACGCCACTTGAACAACTGCCAAAGAAGGCCATGCTTCTCAGCAATACAGCTGGTTGGGATTTTTCTACAGAACTACATATGTGACGGTTGGAAATGCAGCAAAGCCTTAATTCCCATCGGACAGTGGGATATCTCAGGCTTTCAGGCAGACTGTGTGGCTCTTCACAGTGTAGAGAAATCACTGCAAAATGGCAGATGCTCAGGAACATCTGTTTAGGTGTGAAGTGTCACCATGGACACAATGAAGGGGAACTGATGTTGAGTGAGCAGACAACAAGTTCCTACCAGTACAGGGGGCAGACATGGATGGGTCAGTGGAACAGAAGAGGTAGCAAAACGTGGAAATTGCTGTTTATGAAGATTTTAGTTACAGTTCCTCCAGCACACAAAAAAGCCAGTCCCTGGATACTTCTACTGAATGGCTTTGGTTGAAATGGGACTGTCCTGTGATAAGGGAATTGGAGGGGTCAGCAAATAGGAAGAAAAGAACACCTGAGAATTTGATGCCTGTGGCATTTTTAACGTGAGGTAAGAAGGGACCCAGTGAATGTTTTTCTGCCTATATGAATAACCGAATATCCCTCTACATGGCCATGCAGCTATTTTTCCACTGAGTCACTCCAGCATGTTTGAAGACCATCCTTCACTCCTCCTTTATCTGCTGTGGTACTGCATCTTCCAACCTCACCCTGCACTGCCAGTTTGTATTAAGGGGAATCCCGCCTCAGGCCTTCACTAAGGCCTCATCCATCTTCACCACCAGATCTGTGTACTGACAGAGGACCTGCTCTGATTTCCTCTGAGGTGTTGGTAGCACATATTCTCTGCTCATTCTAGTTATGACCTCTAACGCATGGACAGGCATAAACGCGAGATGAAATAACCCTTTTAATTATGATGAGCTGTAATCAATGCGGTCATATATTTGCGTGTAATGAACTGATTCAACTTTTATTTCGTAAGCGGAATGATTTTATTTATTTATATATATTTCGTAGCAGTGTTAAGTGTGAGCCTCCATCATGAGTTTTATACATTCTTAGGTAATTTCACATTTCCACTTTCTCCTCAGTTGACATGTTTTAGTGCACTTTTTCTGAAGAGAATGCCTAGATATTGCCTACATTCTGGTGATATTCTCCTCGTGAGGCCCATGTTGCAAGAACAACTGCAGGGATGTTTAAGAACAGGCATGACTACACATAGACTCGTACTCTCAAAATGCATGCGCGCACACAGATGCACCCGCGCTTACACAAATTCCACAGAGTAAAAGAATTGAGGTAGGATCATAGCCATAAATACTCCACAGTTCTGCATGATCTTCACAGATCCGTCTACATTGAAATTGCATTAAATTCACACAGGCTGCCCTTTGTGGTGTAGTGGGATTTGCAGTTAGTCAAGCGTCACCGTTTTTTATATTTCCAACGAAGACAATTGCCTAATTATTCTCAACGGCATAAATCTATTAAAGTGCCAACTTGTATGGCAATTACATGAAACCACCTCCATAGTAACCACATAATGCACAGAAATAAATAATGATTCAGCGAGGCACTTTTGTGTTGTGATACGGCAACAAGGTTGTTCTGTACTGTACTGAATTAAATTTGCGTGATTGATTTTTTTATTGATCTAATTCAGAGGTTGTGGTTTGTAAAGGATGAGTGTCGTGGCAGGACAGCCGTGGTTGCCATCCCCAGAGAGCCCGGAAAAGCAATTTCCTCCCAGTGAGAGCGAGCGCGACCGCTTGGTGAAAAGTGTGGGCTGTGTTTGATGGGTCGAGTGTTTCTGTAACACAGGGCGGGTGGGGAGGCAGGTGCTGGGAGGGCGGATTAGAATCTGTGGTGTGTTAGCACGGGCCTCACATCAGTCTGCACCTGTGAGACTTCCCCGGTCCCGTCAGGTGTTGTGCATCTCTGGAAAATCACTGGAAAATGGAAGTGTGCCGAAGTGTCACACTGGTGGGTGAGCACGCGCGCTGTCGTTGCACAAGTAAGGATATAAATGAGATGTTCTGTAAGACAGCAAGCGGCACTGCGATGAAAGAGCATGTGGCAGCAGAGCTGGCGATGTTTCAACACGGGCCCTGCTTCAGCACTCAACCTGAGCTGCTCCTCTGAAATATGGTGTCATACTCAAAAGCAGCCAAATGCACATGGAGAAACTACTACTAGAAGTGTGGCGCAGCGCTATTAAACCTGAATTAACGTGGCCTCTCTTCACACACCAAATTCTAAACAGCCTTAAAAAATAATGATCGCAATAATTATAACGATGATCTTGATCATGAAGACCTCCCTCTCTAAAACATGTGCTGCTATATGCAAGCCCTCATAAATATTCAAGGAAGCTTGTGGCCAGTTTCTGTTAAATTAAAAAAATGTTGGAATGAATTTATTTTCAGAAAATTCGCTGCTGAATCAGTACAACTCAATGAGGTTCTCGCTTCTTGGCATTAAGGCTTCTTAATTTTCAGATGTTGCATGCACAAACCTGTCCTTTCTAGTTTATGTAATTTCTAGCCTCCCTGCTCTATCTAGTGCATGTGGATATCTATGGTTACCTTATTTCTGTCTGCACCTCCAATTGTCTTAGTGATTACACCTGGAGTTGGTTTCCTTGGGTTTCTATATATACCCTTCTGCTCCCTTTCTTCCTTGCTGGTTGTTAGATGTAAGTCTTCCTAAGCTACTGTTACCTGTTGGTTACCAGTTTCTGTCATTGTATTCTTTCACAGTTCTCTCTGCTTTCCTGTGTTTTTCTCCTTAGAGCCCATAATGTGTATTCCTTATTTTACCTCCCATTGTTCTCTCCTTAGCCCTGTTCCCAGTATTGTTCATAATGCTTATTTTCCATGTTCTTTTCCAATAAATTCCCCTTCTGCACTTAAACTACTCTCTGCCTCTGTCTTGCACTGCTGAAATCATGATATCAGTCTTTGTATTAAAATGTTTAAAAATAAAATAAATCTGGCATCCGACATTTAACTATACTTAATGTTTTTTCTCCAAAATTATTTAAAGTTGTGTGACTCCTTTGAAGACTTCAAATACATCACCATGTCATTTTGTATAGAGCATAGGTTAACATTTAATGCCTGCTGTTTTCTTGAAACCAGATTTAATGTCTTCAGAATCAGAAATAGAATCAGAAATATATTTATTGGCAAATCGTGCTCATACATCCAGGGAATCTGATTTTTTGGACATACATACAATTAATAAATATGCAAATTAAATAAAACAATCTGGTTTGATCTGTGTACACAGCTTATATACACAGTGTACAAAGCAACTAATAACTCTACAAATATTTTCTAGTGTGTATAGCAGTGCAAGGGATGCAATTTGTTATATACAGTATGGCTGTACTTACATTACTCAGGCATTCTACTTCTTCCACTAGTTAATATTGCAGTGGATAAGATGACCACCCAATTCAGGATTATCTATAGTTTATGTCTGCCCAAACCAATGAACACTGATCTTGGTCTTTAACAGATATGTTTTAGAAATTGAAAATATTTTCTGTAGCAGCAACCTGGTCGACACTTTAGTGGTACAGTCCCCACAAACCCATCTACTGCCCAGTTGGCACACATACGTAAGTGGAACGTCAGTTAAAGATGATTATTTCAAATATGGGTAGACAAGACACAAGATTTGCATTTCTGGATTCAAGATGCAAAAAGGTAATTTTTAATCACACTTTCATTATTTTAAAATATAAACTTAAAGCTTTAGGACAAATTGCATGAACTTTCTAAGTGATTGTAACTGCTGCGATGAAAAACATCAAAGAATTAAAAAAAAACGGTGCTCATGATGATTGAATATGTTCATGCAAGCCAAAGGTCTTGTTCCAACCAGAGAATAAATTAATCCAAGTCAAACGTCTGTGTGCGAAGCCAGCGATTACCTGGCTTGAAATAAAGGCTTAGCTGAATGATACTACAAATACAAATGTTTCAATTTCAACTATTCTTAGATGACCTAAATGAAACAACCGCTATAAAAAAATGTTAAAAATTCAGAATTAATGGGACATGCAGACAGGAATAAACACAAAAGATGAGTCCGAATTTGAAATTTTTTTCTGAATCCCTGGATGGATTTGTCAGATGAGAGAGGGCTGAGCATATGAGCCCTGCACATGTGATTCCAACTGCAAAGCACGAAAAAGACGTTGGACACAGTGTCAGTGGTCCGCACCAAATCTACACACGCTTTATCCATCATGACTATTGCAGCTGTTTCTGAGGCATGCCCCTTCATTACAACTTTGGGTAGCTGGCATATTCATCTTTCTTTAGCAAAATCATAATCTAAAACATATGATTTTAAATTTTACTTATATGAGAGGAATGTTGCTCAAGGTTACGCAAGAAGTACTTTGTAAAGAAAGAAAAAGAAGGACAACTCAAAATTCCCACCTGGCCCACACAGTCGTAAATCTTGATTCCCATAGCAATGGATGGGACAAACTGGACAAAAGACATAAGGTACACATTTCCTGCAGTTCAGGGAACTACTTCTGGACAGCTGCAAGAACATGAGTTGTAGGTGAACTGGCTATACTGTGTTTGTGAATTTAGTAGTAAGGCAAGGGTGGTTACCTTGAGAAATCCAAGACTTAGAGGCAGCTTTAAATATTCTTGAGTGTTCCCTTGTTCTGTATTATTGTCAGACAGTCATCTTCTATGCCACTTACTCCAGGTGAGGGTCACAGGGAAGCCTGAAGCCCATCCCAGAACACAGCACCAACCCACCACAGGCAATTTTGGACACACCCATCAACCTAGTCTGCAGAGTGTGGGAGGAAACCCACCAAGCACAGGGAGAACACGCAAACTCCACACACACACAGGGAATCAAACCCCAGGACTGGAGGTGTGAGGCAACAGTGCTAACCACCACACCGCCTTTGGATTATTGATGTGCTTTTATTTTTATGTAATTGAATGTCATGCAATATATGTTCTCACACTTGGGTTGATGTATATTGTGTGTCAGTGTGTGTAAAATTAGCTACATTGAATCCACACCCTGGAACACCCAAGGACTGAAAACTACTGTCATTTTGTTAAATGTCCCCCTCTGGTGGTCAAAATATTTAGTATCGGATTTGGCGAATAACCTTCGTTCACCTACTTTTAAATTAGTTTTATGATAATCTGCAACATACACTGGTAAGCACGTAGAGTAAAGCCTGCTACATGCAAGGTAGAAACAGTCCAAGACTAAGCACTCACAAACTCATAAACTCACACCCTCAATCTCAAATGTCACATCCATCAGGCTGTAGCAATGATCACATAGCCACTGTGCATCCCAGACAGCCTCTCAGGATGTGAAAGCCTTCATTCAAACTGAGATGCCATTGTGGACCTGCTTATGGCCTCAAACTCCATATACCTTATCTGCATACAAAAGCACCTATCTCAGAAACAAAATGATTCCACCTTTTTAGTGAATACACATTCATTTAAACGGTCACCTTGGGTAAAGATAAAGCAGCCATAATAAATTCAACAATTCAACAATGAACATTAACCAAAGAAAAAAGTGCCAGATGAGAAATTCTACATGCCAGTTAATCTTGTCATTCTTGACAGTGGAGAAAGATTAGTTCTACTTCTGCTGTTCCCTTAGCTAATTTAAGATTATCTGTTGCTTGCATCATTCTTATTCTTATATTTATTCTTGTAATAATAATAATAATTATTATTATTATTATTATTATTATGAGTAAGCTCATTTAACTGACCTGCAGTCAGACCACAATGCATCTTATCTTTGCTCTAAAGTGAATCTCAGATTTAACACACGCTCGTGTATGGCTAACACACATTTTTACTCGACACTTTTCCCATAATATAAAAACCTAGAAACCGATATAAAATTTGCAGAATTACTTCAGTGTAATTTTCCAGTAAATGGGTAGAACAGCATTTTTAAAAGGATTATAGAATTTGTTAAATTAAGTAATATGGGATATACTCGAAAGGCTGCTAGTACAGAGCTCCAGAAGCTGAATCATGCGTTTTCTCACACAAGTCAGAAGGCATTACATCATAAGGGTATTCATGAATATGTATCTCTTTGTGGTGTTTTTCTTTTCTTCTTTTTTTGAATTTATGAAAAATTGTATTTTAAATGTTTTCACAATTTTCTCTAAGACCACAGTGAGATCCTTGTTAGAGTTAAGAAAATATTCACATGCATTAATCCTGCTGTACTTGTAACTATGTTATGGAAATGAAACGTCTGTGTGGTCAGTGACTCTTTGCTAAATCTAACCGATCCACAGCCAGCAGAGGCCCTCTGACATTTCTCATGTTCCAAATGTCTGCTTCCACATACTCCTTTGGGACTATCTCTAAGGTATAACATGTTTTACTTACATTAGGAAAATGTTGCACAAACTGTGGGCCTTACCAATACTTTGTTACTTCCAGAGCCTGCCTCATACCCGCTTTGTCCAAACAAGCAACATGTTGGTGTTGATAATCTCAGATGAGCTAATTCATACAGTCCACGATGGATTTCTTTCTTAGACTGACGATGCTCATCTGATGAGACTGCAGAAAGGCTGGTGACTGAATATCCATTTGAGGCAGCATCTTGCTGTGTTGGTCTGTATGTCTTGATAAAGGGCCTGACTATATCTCAGAGAAAAGAGCCAGCCTCAGTCAGGGGGAGTCAAGATGTAGTCATGGAGCAACAGGCAATGCTAAACAATCTTCAGGACTGAGGGCACCTCCCTGTGTTATAAGAAGCTACTGCTTTAGGGAGGGCTAGTGGTGGGGGGTATGAGATTTTCAGTGGTGCTGTTACCCAGTCTCTTTCAATTTCACGCTTAGCAGGATGGTGTGTGGTGTGAGTAACCACAACTGTGCGTGTGTATGAGAGAGACAAAAGTACCTCTTTGACACCCTGATGTCCTGACGGTTTATCTGAAGCCCGGGCTTACAGTCACAAAACTGGGTAAGGACCCTCACCTTCTCTCTCATGCATAATCAGTGGTGCACTCTTCACACATATTATAAATAGCTGGGTTACATCTATACTTATGAAGCCTTTAACAAAGCTTTAATGTCCTGCTGAGGCTTTGAGTCTTTGCTGATAATGTGAGGTGACGATATATCTGTTATTTTTCCAGAGTAAAGTGTAATACTCAGCTTCCTGCATTTTTCACCACTTTTAAGTAGCAGTTTGTAACTTAAATGGCCTAAAATAGTCTTTCCTGTGATAACAGTTCCTTGTACTGCATTGGTCAATAAGTCAAGTTTTTGAACTCACAAATAAAAAGCCTCGAAAAACCTGAGGGCAGATTAAATGCTCCATCCATCCTTTCCCAGAAACCACTTATCTAGTCTGGATATTGCTGAGCCTCTACTAAAAAGTAAAAGACAGGCACCCAAGGAATGATACATTGTACTGACTGGATAACAATGTAGAAAAAATTCATTTTGTAAACTAATTTTAAAGTCTTTTCCTTCTGGTGATACTTCATTATGTAGTAGAAAGGACAGCAATCAATCTTGCTTCTGATGTATATTTTCAACTTGCTTTTTTTTTTGAACAATGAAAAAAAGCAGCCATTTGTTTCACTGATGACCATACAAAGTATGCTTTCAAACTCTGCCTTATATTGCTGTTGCTTCAAGCTTAAACTTTTCTGACCTTCCTGACAAAGGTAACCTTACGTGATGAGCATTAGTTCAATATTAACATTTCGATTTTCAACAGTAAATGTGCCTGTCTCAGAAAACAAGGGCACTTGGCACCGTGCACCGTGGATGGGCTGCCAGCTATAATACTCATATAAACTTTAGGCATGATATGCCACCTGAACCAGTGTTTTTGGAGTGGGGGGGAATCTAGCTCAGTAGAAAGCCCACAGTAACACAGCACATGCATGCAAGCTCCACAGTTGGAAGCAAATGCGTATGACTAGACAATGAGGGCAAAGTGCTCCCAT
The DNA here is from genome assembly GCA_025773905.1 of Chitala chitala. Classification (NCBI taxonomy): domain Eukaryota; kingdom Metazoa; phylum Chordata; class Actinopteri; order Osteoglossiformes; family Notopteridae; genus Chitala; species Chitala chitala. The sequence continues at coordinate 25,049 of JABJVR010042598.1, forward strand.
GTTACTGTCTTTTTCATTACTGTTGCTACAAAATAATTAACATTGCAAAGCTTATAGTTTGGTCCTGAGAGTTTAGGGCACAGAACTATAGAACAGGTTATTAATTTAAATTAAGAAAATCCCTGGTAGCCCAATTACGCTCTATTCATGTTCCTGAAGACAACAGATTTGCTGCAATTTCCAGAAAATAAAGTTGACAGATTGAGGGATGACAGGGCAGCTGTCTGTCTCTAAAGAGGCATAGTCAGGTGACGCATTGCACTGTAATTACTATCACCTGTTTCATTTTACTTAATTGTGTTTCCTGTTTGTACTTTTTAGACCCAGAGGTGTAAAGTTAATTTGCTCAAGAGCACGAAGTGTCTTAAAGAGCAGTGAGTCTCTGAATTTTATTAATTGATTCCACTATTAATTGGTAAAAAGGCAGATTCCACAGCCCACCCCCCACACCAGTTCAGACTTATTCTTCCGCATATGTGAACTCAGTGTTAGTATCTATTGTGTGGCCAAGGAAGTGGTTGACAGAAGGTTATTGCAAGATGTCCCACACAGTCAAACACTTCTTTGCAACCCAGAATCACCCTTCTACTGTCACGTGTCACTGAGAAGCACGTGCATCAGAAGCACACACACCAGAAGCACACATACCAGAAGCACACACACGCACACACCAACCTAGTGTCTGACATCATGAAGCTGTACTTGAAAAAACAGAAAGGAAAAGAAATCAAATAAGAATAAACTTCAGGGATTTGTACAAAGTACATGAAAAGCTTTTGATAAAAATAACAGTTTGATAAATGGCAAAGGGTAAAGTCTATGTGGTGCAGCTGGGATGTCTACTCTGCTGTTCTGCTTTGCCCTCAAAGCCTCATTCTACCATTTTGCCCTTTTGATGCTGTAACATTAAAGGGCCTTAAAGTCACCTGAGCTTAAAGACTCTCTATCACTGAGAGCTCGGTTAGGAAGCCCCTGTGATGCTTAGCCACAGCCCTGCATCGCTTGCAGGTCCATCAACCCTGTGTTCCCTGTAGCTTGTAGCACATTTGTCTATGGCTGAATTCAGTTTATACACTGGCTTAAATCCTATTCGGTTTAACTCAATAGAGCTGGAAGGGTGCTGATGGTGCGGGTGAATGTTTCCGTGGAAATGGAGTCATGTCCTAGAAAAATCAGCTTACTGCTGCTGACCACTGGAACGCCACCAGGGGAGGACGCAATACTACACAGGAAGTGAGGAGCATTTAGTCATTAAAAGTGTAATTTTCTCATAAATGGGCAAATTGCATTTAAATGTGTTTGTTTACACATTTAATGTAGCTGGATAATTGTTAAATTCTCTAATTGCCAATGTGTCCTGTTGACAAATTGTCACACCTGTTTGTAAAATGGAATTAGCTACGTACAGGTGTGAGTCACTCTAGCGGAGCTCAGTTGCTGCCAGTTTCCTGTAGCGTAGCTGGCAGTGTTTCAGTTTGGGTAGTTTCAAACTAAATGTAAGCTTTTGAAACAAGCGCTTGTCTATATTTTCTTTTAAGCTCTGCAAATAGTTAGGGCTGTATTTTTTAACTTCACAGTCAGAAAGCTTAAAGCAGCTTTTAATATTGGTATTTCAAAGGACCTCCAGTGTCTCCCCTGAGTTTTCTTGTCTTGTGCCATGTGCTGCAGCTCTGTTGCATGTTATTGTGAGGAATCTGATCATGTTACGTGACACAATTGAGAGAGACACGGTGCCCTGTTAACAGGCCTGTAATGCACTGCTCAGGTCCATCAGAACAGCTAAAAGAACCTATGCACAAAAATTGGAACACTGCTTCCTAACACCCAGAGAATTTGGCAGGGCATCCATGCTGTTACAAATTACACGCGGTTATATACATAAACATAGAGACCACTCTTTCAAATTGACTCAACACCTATGCTCACTTTGATGGCATGAACATACGATGCTGCAGAGTGCCCTCCAGGTAACACACACACACACACACACACACACACACACTCACACATACACACACACACAGGTTCTTAAGGTTCTGCAGCAGGAAAACCATCACAAGGCAGCAAGATCTGATGGAGTGTCACCTTGAAATTTGAAAGCTTATGTTCAGCTTGCAGGTGCGTGTACGGACATCTGTAACACCTTGCTGGCCCAGGCTGTTGTTCCACTTCTATTCAACTGCTCAGTTATTGTATCAGTCCCCAAAAAGCCAGACACAACTGCCTGAATGGCTACCAACCAGTTGCACTCACATCAGACGCTATGAAGTGCTTTGAGAAACTATTGTTGAAATACATCGATTCCACGATCCCTGCGACCACTGACCCCCTGCAGTTTGTCTACTGGCCAAAAAGGTCAACAGACGACGCTGTTGCAATTGCTCTTCACTCAGCCATGGAACACTGAATAACCCAAACACCTTCATGCACATGCTTCTCTTGAATTACAGCTCAGCCTTTAATACTGTTCGGCCCAATAAGCTTATTGCAAAACTGGCAGAAGCTGAACTGCCAACTCTCACCAGTAACTGGATATTTGACCTTCTGACAGAAAGACTACAGGTGGTGAGGCCAGGCAACAGTGTCTCAGCTGAGCTGACAATACACCGGGGATACTCCTCAAAGCTGGTGCCTCAGTCCAAAACTCTTTTCCTTGTACACATATGACCACTCATCCCATTACAAACATAATTACATATTCAGATATGCAGATGACACAACCATCCTTAGACTAATAAAAAGCAACAATGAATCCCAGTACTGACAGTGGACACAATCAGCTGTGAAGAGGACAATAACTTAGTCCTAAAAGCAGCCAAAACCAAGGAACAGGAAGTAGGCTCCTCTTCACAGCCAGTCACTGTTTGTCAAGGTACTGAGATGGAGCTGTTAGATGGCTTTAAATTGCTGGGCCTGCATGTCACCAATGACTTCACTTGGTCAACCAACACCACAGCCACAGTAAAGATGCTGCTGGGCTTATTATATGCTGAAAAAAGGCAGGCGTCAAATGCAAGCCTCTTATCCAGGCCTACAGAGAATGGGTGGAGAGCGTTCTTACCAGAACTCACACAGTGTGGTTTGGAAACACCAGAGTGAAAAAGAGGAAGGCCCTAAAGAGTGTAATAAGGACTGCGGAGATACTCGCTGGACCTTATCTCCCCTCCATAGACACTCTGTTCACCCAGTGCTGCTGACCCCCCACCACCCAGGTTGCCCTTTGTTCATATGGGAGGAATTCAGGTTACTGCCTCAAATGCCTCAGACTAGAGAGCCAATCAGAGCCAATCACAAGCACTATCATAGCAGCTTTTCCCCAGCTGTTACCAGAGTGGTAGTTGAGAATATCTGGGCTGGACAGAGATACCCTCTCCCTCAATTTACATTTTCAATCCCGTAAGAACTCACTAAGTCAAATTTTCTCTTGTTTTTCACACACACACACACACGCACGCTCACACATGCACGCACGCACACACACAAGCATATCATGAATGCTGCTATCACAGCGCAATACACAGCCACTGCAGGCAATTGGCTGTACATATTGTATGTAGCATATGGAGATCTTTCTGTATTATTATTATTACTATTGTTGTCATTCCTGTTGTTGTATGATTGGCTATTTATTGTTATTGTCATTGTAATCTGTTATCACTGGTGTTTGTTGTTTTTCATTAATAGTTATAATAGTTTCCTCCCCATTTCTGTGTCCTTCTTATTTCTTTGTCTAAGACTTCTACTAAGAGAATTACACTGTTCCATTGTCAATATATACATATATACACACAAATAAAGATCTTCAATCTTGATTATTCAACCCAGTGCTGAAGAAGGCCAGGGAAATGTCACCAAATCCTACTCCAATACTTCTGCCAAGAAACTGTATCCAATTAAGAAGGTAACAAATGTATAACATTTAAATTTGGTTTTTCATATTGTTTGTTCTCTGTAGTGTGACTATGAGAAAGCAAACCCATGTAAGATTACTGGGCCTTGCCTTTCTGTAAATGTTCTGCAGTGGCTGTTTCAAAGATGTGAGATAAAGCTTGCAAGCTGAGTGAATGCTTTAACACCACAACAGGGGAGCTGTGGCTTTATGACAAAGTGCACAGACTTCAACATGTCTGCCTCTCTATAGCTGTAATCTCTTTCAACATGTCTTTTTTCCTCTCCCTCAACCATGGTTTCACAACCACAAATCCAGGATTAATGTACCTGGATGTTTTCAGGTAAGACAATTTTTTTTCTCTGTGTCCTTGTTAGTGATCATATAAAAAGTAGGTAAATATGTTTTAATTCTAATAAAAATGGAAATGCCATAAAACGAATTCTATTGACCAGGCAGTCATAAATGTAAATGTAAAATTCCAGAAAGCCGGTCTAGCACGTTACCTTGAACTGTCAACCCCAAACTTGCCATTTTCCGTTCCAGAAAAAGGTTACAATGAATGCCAACTCTGTCACTACGGCAACTAACAGAACCTGCTCAATAAATTTTTACTTCACTTACATCCTGGGTTAATAGGCAGTGCTGATTACTCCACAACAGCCTTTGGCTGTTCAAAATGTCGTGTCTGTTCATACACAAAATGGTTGATATAGAACCCTTAAGAAACTGCATGCCACTATGCTGTGAGATGGTCATCAAACCATGATTTGATATTCTTGAACTTGATGAATAACTGTATGAACAACACTGGTTCTTGTCCAAGTCTAGTCTGCATTTGAACAACCTTTTGAAGCCATATGTTTACATTACAAAATGTGGCTTGATAGTCACACTGATACAAACAGCATGGTGGCCATTTTACTGCATACCTGGTTGTGGTTTAACATTTTGCCTTTGAAAAATTATATGCAAATAATGTGCATGCTGTTTTATGTTAATGCAACACACATTTTCAGTGCACACAGTTTCTCTGTCCTTTGCTGCAGCTGTAGTTCTGCTTTTGTAAAATTATGAATCCGCATTCTGGATATGGTGACATTAACATGTCCAGTTCCACAGACACACAAACAGAGGTCTGTAAGTCAAAAGTTTTAGAACACCCCGATTCTCCTGTTTTTATTGAAATGTAAGCATTCCAAGTCCAGTGAATAACCTGAAATAACCAAAGGTAAGCAGTAAACTGCCAGAGGTGAAGAAAAAAAAAATTGTTCAACAAACCTATAAAAAAAAGGTGTACAAAAAGGCCTTTTTCAGGGAAAAGGTAATGGACAACTCAAATTTGCTCTGCAGCAATATAAGTAAATGAACCCTTGAACATTTATGCTAAAATTCCTACAGGTGTCCCAAATTTTGTTGGTTATTTACAAGCCCTCTGTCTGTATAAAAGCAGTGCTAGGACAGACTGTGATACTACACTCTCTTAAGCAATAATTGGACAGTAATGTACGGCAGGAAGTAGTATATTGCTGTCAACATGGCAAGAAAAAAGCAATTAACAAAGGAAGACAGACCATTATAACCCTTAAAACTGTAGATCTTTCCTTTAGAGAAATTGCAAAGAAAGCAAAGTTGACAGTGAGTACCATTTCATACACCATCAAAAGACACTTGGAAACCAGAGGAAACTCTGAAAGGAGAAGGTCTGGCAGACCCAAAGTCACAACAGAATCAGAAGACAAGTTTCTGAACATCAACAGCTTGCAGGCAGCTCACAGGACAACAGCGTCAAGCACAGCTTAACACTGATCCAAGTAAACAGGTCTCAGTTTCAACTGTGAAGAGAAGACTTTGATCTGTAGGTCTAATAGGTCGGAGGGCTGTAAAAAATGCATTGCTAAGATGGCAAAATATGAAAAAGAGAATTGCCTGGGCCATGAAGCACCACCCGTGGACTATTGAAGACTCAAAGAAGGTGTTATGGACCAATGAATCTAAATCTGAGATTCAAAAAAGATGAAAAATCTTCTGTTCATCACGCAGGGTTTTTCTATGCCATTGAGTAGGCAAAAGGATGGTTCCTCGGAGTGTGACACCAACTGTCAAACATGGAAGAGGAGCTGTGATGGTTTGGGGCTCTTTTGCTGGATCCAGAGTATGTGGCTTGCACAGGGTGAGTGGCACCCTGAACCAAAACTACTACCACAGAATTTTGCAGTGCCATGCAATACCCTCTGGTG